>VKKT01001296.1:184364-199506 GCA_008038995.1 Haliotis laevigata | reverse complement strand
CTCACGGCAAGCATTTGTTTTCTTCAGAAGGTGAGTTTTAGATCGAAGCCTTGGTTATTTTTCTCATGTTCTGTACTTCAAACTGATGCTATAAATAGTATGGATCGATACATACATTGTAGGATTGACAGTAGGATTAACAATACTTTCAGTGTTTATTCAAGGCAGAGGGAAACCGTTGGGGTCCCTTTGGATAAAGCCTTCGCTCATCACACCAATGACCAAGGTTTGATTCCAAGCATGGGCAGAAAGTCTAAACAGCATTTCTGGTGTCCTTTACTGTGATTTTGCTAGAATATTGCTGAAAACGGCGTAAAACTAAACTCGACAATCAAGGAAGAGGGTCGTTGGTTCCAGTGTATTTTCAAGGCAGGTGTTTATTCAAGGGTTTACAGTATGAAGCAAGGTGAAGAACATTTACACCTGTGATCTAGATATGAGTAATGGAAACATCATGGAATACTGTACCTGACACAGGCTACAGAGAGACACTATAAATAGACTCCAGCACTCCTGATGTTAGTCATTCCCTGCTAAAACGGTTGTGATCTGTCATGTGATAATAAACACTTGAGGCTAATATTTGATTGATATTCTTTGTTGCAGATGCCAAAATACATTATCTGGCCATTGTTCATGTTTGTGATCATCCTGATTGCACGTTCAAAACCATTTCTTAAGCTAGGGTTTAACTCATATCTCAATTTGATCGAAGTCCTTTTGAAGTTATTTTCAGATATGAGCATCATGTTTCTGTGTAATGACTGACTGTGTTGATTGTTCTCATTGTTTGGCTTTAATTGCTTCATAAGCAACAATTACAATTAGTACTAATAGGCCCTGTCAGAGACTTAGACGTAGTGGGGTAATTGCTGATAACATATTGTAACAGCAGGCGTAGAAGTTGCCATACATAACAACAATTATCAAAGAATGGACCGTGAGAGTCATTGCTAAGTGGAGATTGTATAACCTGAATGGAATATGTGACATTAAAAGAGCACAATCAGTTTAGATTCTGGACTCAACTAGTCCTTCAGAACACATGCTTTTCTCAAAGACCAAAGACCACCTGAATGGTCGAGTGGTTAGTGTCAGCCTAGAGAGCACGAAGACAATGTTTCAGTCCCCAATAGGGTCAAACTAAAACATGTTAACAGCCTGGCATTTGACATTAAGGGATACAACAAGGATTGGTTGGCTTGGAATCAGGATATTGTGTCTGGGTTGCGTATTCATGTTAAAACAGGCAGTGTGTCCGAAAAGGTTGATCGAATGGATCTGAAGTGCATCATTGTGTACAGGAGAAACTGATCATTGCTCATGCTGTCAGCCTCTGGTTTTATCTAGTACTTGATTATTTGCAAGCACTGCTATTAACAGGATTTATATTGAAAGCAGCAGTTATTAGTTCAATCAATGATATAGGCAAGACATGTCTTAAGATTTAGCGAATCTTAGTGTTTGATGGGCGGTGGGTTGGTCTAGTGGTTAAAGCAATCACTCCTCACGCTGAAACCCGGGTTCAATTCCCACATGAGTACAATGTGTGAAGTTCATTTCTGGTCTCCTCACACTGAAACCCGGGTTCAATTCCCACATGAGTACAATGTGTGAAGTTCATTTCTGGTGTCCCTGGCCATGATATTGCTGTAATGTTGCTAAAAGCGGTGCAAAACTAAAGTCACTCACTCACTCATTAAAATGTTTGCCTGTAATAAAACTGATTGGACAATGCTTACATTGACAAAATTAATATTTACTAAAACTTGTTTGGAGCTTGGAGCTAAGTTTGGGCAGGTGGACAAATGTTTTAGACACAGAGAAACCATTGTATGAGGACTGCCACACAGCTCTGTACTGGTCTGGAAGGGGAAAACTCATCCTTCACTTGGAAGGGTGAAACTGACACCTGAAGTCCTTGTTTTGAATCAAGGAATAGGAAGCCAGATGACATCGTAGTAGGGTTTTGGATATGGAATCTGTTCACTTTCTGTGTTCCTCCAAGATATGGAGACATGGGCTGTTTATTGCAGCCGTGCTACAGTTTATTTGAAGCACAAACATAGACTGTTGATTGAGACCTGTATACATACCCTCACGCAGTCAAGATACGTTTGTGCTGAGCTTCAATTACTTGTTCACATCTGAAAATGTTTTTTCTGAGAATTGAGGAAAAATATAATTTTTAAATTGCGTTAGCATGTGCCTAAATATCTTAAAAAACGTCAGTGAAAATTCAGGCATGATTAGATTTCTTTCTTCCCAAAAGAGGTGTGCACTGGAAATGAAATTGAGTTTTTGAAAATTGTAATAATTACATTCCAGTTTATATTTTTTCAAATAATATAATGAAAACAGACCGTAAATAATGAGATAATTATTGTCATGTCCCCCAGAGACAGTGCAGGGAGCTCTGTACAGGTGTGGGGCCATGTGCCAAACATTAGGATGATTTCATCACCATGCAATGCACTGTCAGAGAGCTAATCCCTGCAGTGTATACTGCATCACATTGCATGCCTGGAGTTTGCAGTGCAGTGCACTATGGGATGCAGACTCAACATAGCCAATCGGTGCACATTTCATATAGCACAGACATGAGATAACGTCTGTATTACCTTTGTGGTTTTGATTTGTCTGTTTTTCACATCTGTTAAGACAAGACTTACAGTTTGGGTGGGGAGCAAATCTTGGCCACCTCCATGAATAAATAAAGTAAAGCTCAATACACAAATAAGTTTGGAGACAAGAGGGGGTATTGAAGATTAAACAATAAATAAATCAGTAAATGTTATTTTCATTAGCAACAATTGCCTCAAAAGTTGCCACAATAGCTGAAAATTGCTCATGAAGTTAATAGCAACATTCATTTACTCTTAAGTAATATATTTACTGTTTTATTAATGTTGTAACATGGTAATATAGTGCTAATGATCTTAATCAGAATCAATATAGCATTAGAAATAGTTTTGAAATTGTAAGCTGAAAACATTGATAAATTTAAGGCAAGGTTTAATGAATTAAGCTATAGCTTTTGGTGTGGCTGGCAGAGGGACATGAAATATGAAGTTAATGACGAGATTCAGCGAAATGTAATGGTTCAATATTATTCGTTACAAGCTGCAGGGTGGCCGTGGGGTAAGAGCGATTACTCATCATGCAGAAGTCCATAGTGAATATTACATTAGGAGAGACCAGGCTCCATGTTGAAGTGTCAGTTTTTTGTCCAGGTCAAGACTTGGCGATAGGGCCTTTTGAAGTTGAGACACTGTTTTTGAAAAACAATGGGCAATATTCTCTTGTTTAGTTTGATCAGAACGTGAAACTTGAATTAAAAGATGAGCAAATTTTTAAAGTGACAAACTGTAGATACTTGGACTGGGACTAGTTCCGCTTTAGCAATATTTAGGCTAGGGTATCATGGGTGTATGATTAAACCTGAATATGATTTAGATGGTAAACATGCCACGTGTACAATGTTGAACTAGGTTACCTGTAGATTTCACTGGGCTTAATGAAGTTTGATGAGGTTTGAAAATTGTTAAATTTAATGCCAAATTTCAAGCTGTCAGTTGTCCCTGAACTTGAAAACAGATTTGTCTTATTTGATTTCTATCATGTGTTCTGCAGAAAACCTATTACCACATCTTCTGTATGCTGAACTAATGTCAGCTTTGCACATTGTAATCTATAATTGTAAATTTAATTAATTAAGAATTCCCAGCGACAAAGACTGAAAAAGAAGTACTCTTCTTTAATCACCAGCTGATGTGGCCAGATATTCAGCGGTTTATTGTGATTTGATTATACCTGACTCGCAAATCAGAATCAAGTTAATGGCAGAATCTTGGTGTGTCATCTCTGTGCAGCCCATGGGTTTCGCCAAAGTGGTGAATATCTGCATCATTTTTAGATTTCCTACTGTGTGACACTCAGTGATATAACTGAAATACTGTTAGATGAACTCACTCAACTGACAGTCCACAAAGGAAGCCTTAGATATGAATTTTGTTCGTTGGATGTTTGAAATGCTGGTGTAATATGTTAATAGTAAGTAGTTTCACCAAGTGGCAGTATTTGTTTTAAACCATATATGGTCAGGGTTATGGTAGGGTTACGGTGTAGTTGTGTAGCCAGTTGGTTAAAGCATTCACCCATTATGCTGAAGGTCCAGGTTTGATTCCACACATGAGTAGAAAGTATGAAGCCTCGGTCTGTTATCCCTCATCAAGATATGGAATAACATCTAATCTCTGAAATAAACATATTTTACAGAAAACATTTTTAGATCCAAAAGACTTTTCTCCTCAGAAACTGCAGTAAGATAGACTTGCCATATATGATGAGATATCATTTAGACTGGATATATTTGTTAGAGGGTCTGTATGACAGTGCCACCAAAGATATAACGTTAATATTTATTTAAGTGGCATAAATCCTCGCCCACTTATCCATGATGGTATTACAGACCCCTACACCTTACTGTTTCCCCCCTAGAATGCACTATGAACCTGTTCAACCTGCAACATGATGCCAGTTTTCATTGGTTTCAAATTCTGTTGTTATTCCATCATCAGCATCTGTAAAGATGTCCGGGATGACCGGGATTGTGGGCTGAAGATCCTCTGGTTCATCATGTGCAGGGGTCATGATACTCTTGATGCATGAATGTTGAAATTACTGCCCTTCACAGCAGTGAAGCCATGTACCTTTAAAGTATGTAAACATCAAAGAGACATGTGACCTCAATGTTGTGGCAGACCTCATCCTTATTGACCAGATAGAGGCCCATGTAACAAGCCCATGTTGAGTAGTGTGGTACACTTCACAGCAAGTGAACCAGCTCACGTCAGGGAGTTCGTCTGGCTTCTGAAGCAGTTGCATCTCCTTGCTGTTCTGTCTGGCATTTGATGACAATTCAGAGGGGTATCCTGTGGTTGCCGTGGCGAGAAGCTGATGAACCATAGCAAATGCCGCTCTGTTGAAATTAAACCTAATGATGAAAGTTCATTATCTGACTTTGAAGGGTTGTACCCCTTTCATGTTGAGACTTTTAATTATGAAGTGAATAGCCCTTTAAGTGTTAAAGATTTTAATTATGAAATGGTTAACCCCTTACGTGTTGGCTATTTAGATATTAAAGTGAGTAATATTTGTGTGTTGAGAGTATTGATTATGCAATGAATCACCCTTTCAGTGTTGAATATTTTAATTATGAAAGGTATAAACCTTTACTGAAGTGTTCGATATATTTTGATTTTTATGAATATAATCCTTTTAGTATTGGATATTTTATTTATATAATGTAATCCTTCCAGTGTTTGATATTTTTCATGATGATCTTTAAGTGCTCCTCAGTAGGGTGTCTGCCATATGTCTTGGTTTAATGATTTTCTGGTTATGAAAAAAGGTTGCTATTGGTTGCATGTTCCTACTTGTCATGAAACATTACATACATATATTAATTAAGCTCTTTAATGACTTTGGTAGTAGTTTGGTTAAAACATTGTATATTTGGAACTCATTCAGGGATATCTTCTGGGTTTGGATGTTGATGCATCCAAAACATGTCCACTTGCCTTTTGTCAATGTAATTAAACAATGGTAATGATAATGACAATTTGAAAGTAATTCATGCATAAACATTGTTATGTTACTTGATGTAAGAGGACAAATTCACATATTTGAATACCAGTACCCATCCTACAGACATTCAGATGAAGTTCTTGTGGTATTGTAATGATTTGATATAGGTTCACCCTATTATATAAATGATCCATGCATGTGTTTTTGTTGGATTGAAAAAGTGTGATTGAAATCTTACATTTCTGTACTTTTGTTAGGGTGGACAGATCTTCACACCAAGGCATAAAGTAAGTGTGGCCTTTCTCCGACTCCCTTACCATGATAAACTGTTAGTGAGAGGTTGTTGGCCTCCAGTCAGTGACAGTATGAAGACATGCCAATAGGACATGTTATTGGTGTTACGCTTAGCTTACCGTGGCAGTTGCCATTTCTTATGTCCTGTGGAGTAGGTAAACATCAGTTTCTGTATATGCATGCTTTCATCAAATTGTTAGTTTTTTACTCATTGGAATGTTGTTTAGTTGGTACCGAGGGATGTTTTTACCATCTTTGAGAGTGTGTAGTCACAGGTTGTGTCATTGTCTGTGATTGTCATACTATGGGTTTCCTTTCTATTGAAGGTACATACAAGGTACTGGACAGGTGTCTTGTTCTTGACAGATTGTGGGGTTTGGGTACATCTGAAGCTTTAAAATTACCTTAGTACTGATACAACTGAAGTGTTTGTTAATTCTTGTGATTAACTCTATGTAACACTCTGTATGTGATACTCAGCATTTGAAATCATCGAAGTAAGTGATTACTTTGGTTGTGTGAAACCATATTTACTTATTATACTTTTAGTATGTTGTTTAATGCCACGATCAGAAATAATCAATATGTATGATAGTGGTCTGTTATTTATTTTGGGCCAGATAATCCAGTGATTGAGATTCTGAGCATTTATCTACATATTTGGGATATGATGATATGTATCAAGTCAATTAGCCTGACCACCTGATCCTGTTAGTCGCCTCTAATGATCAGCATGGTTTGCTGAAAGTCAAGTCCAGGGGTCTTCCTGCATTTTATCCAGGAGGTCTGTGGGTAGAACAGGTCCCATGTCAGACCAAGTGATCAGACTTGTCGACTTAGCTGATTAAATGTGAGAGTACCCGCATGACATAATCTTTGCTCACACTATCAATCACTGGATTGAGTTGTTCGGACTTGGGTATTTACAAATTTCAATATCAAAGATATTTAATTGAATAGCTACAATTATTCTGCTTAGTGACATTGAGCTTTTATCGTACCATGAGACAGACTGAAGGTTTTTCATATATAATGAAAGTGCTGAGGAGAATCCTTCCAAGACATAATGTCATATTTCCTTGTGATGCTTGAGTTTGATACATGTCATTTTGTCCAATCAAGTTTCACAGTATGTTTGTTATACTAATCATCATCCCTTTGAAGAGTAGGGTGATATATTTGACGGATGCGATGGTGACCTAACTTTGTTTGTTTTGTGATTTCAGTCACAACAGTGAGACCACACACTGGCTGGACCCTCGTCTCGAGAAGCTTCAGAAACCGTCAGCCGATGACTGTGAGCAAGATGGTAAGTTATGTTTCCTTCAGGACAGTGATTTCCATGGTCTACTGGATATTACATTATGTTCCATTATGTCATGACAGCTTGTGTCACAAAAGCCAGCCAAAAATGTGGATCTGATGGCTGGCCCTGTGGTTTTATTGACTGGGGCAACAACGTTTGATATCAGTCACAGGTCTGCCTGGACCATTCGTGACGATTTAATGTGTGGATCGATAAGTGGCACTGAAGTAAATTGGTTCTTATTTCGTGGTGGAGTGACCGTGATGTTCAAGGTGATGGTTAGTTCACTGGTTAGTGTGTTTGCTCATCACACAATGTAAGAGTTTGAAGCTCATGTTGGTTAATTGAAATATATCATAACAGTGTTCCTGAAAACAATATTTAGGAACTTGTGCTTTTAACTATCAATTTATATCAGTGGTTAATTATTTTTAATGTAAACCTGTGTCACAATTCATTTATTGTATTTGGCATCCGATGAGAAGAAGAGATCATCCAAGCCAAGTCCCTGTGCCAGGCACTTTGGGAAAAGACATCTCTCTTTCACTGACTGTGGTTAGTTATATTCTTGTCTAATGGACAAAAGCCATCAAACTAGTTGTTACCCTTTGTTATGAATTCGAAAATTTGTAATTTCAGTTTTGGAATATTTAGATATTTGCTGCAGACTTGGAACCAGGTGTCTCCCTCTGAGCAGGCCTAGATACATTCATGGGAAATCAGAAAATGAAAGTCAGCTATGGCCATTTGGAAACCTGATTTTACTCCAACGTTACATGTTAACATTATATTGCATGGCTATTTTCATAGCTGTTTAAGTGCAGCTGCTTGATGCAGAAAGAAAGAAATATGCACTACAGGGAAATTCCAATTTATGATTTCGTTTATGACTTACAAATACCACTTCATGAAAAGAATTATTTTACATTTATTTTATGTATATTTGTTAAGCAAGAACTAATTATGCTAATGTTAAGAGCTGCGATCTCTGTACCTAATTATCCTGTGTTCACACTGAAATGTTTGCTATGTGATTATGTGGAGAGGTTATTGGCTGGAGTGCAGCAATCAGTGTAGTGTGCAGCCAATGGAACACTGCACTGTTGTTGCACGTCACATTAACTGCAGGTGGCCCATGGTGAAATACGACCATTATAGGCCACAGACAAGGGTCCCAGAGCTGATAATGTCTGCTCCATTGCTTAAGGCTATCGCACAATTGATTACGCCTTGTTAAATGTTTCAGTGTTAATTAGTATTTCACAAATTGAAAATTCCCTTTTTTTGCTAAATTTGAGTTTGATCTCAAATTTTCAAAAACTCAATTCTGAAAGGTTTGGTAATTATTTTTCAAATAAGTGTAAATTAAGAACATACTCTGAATAAGTTGGAATAAATCCCTCGTGAATGGTTTAAGATGTTAAATTAATTAAGACATAAAAATGAGCAAGCATTCATCATCCAAATGTCATTGTCTATCAGATTTAATACAGAGTCTGCCAGATGTAGGCAATTAACTACCAGGAAGAGGAAGAGAAATCTGAAGTTGATTCAAAACATCTGTCTGGAATAACTGACTTTTTTGGAATTTGAAAACTCTACAGAGAGTCATACCATTCCACATGGCCGAACTGGGTACATTGGAGCTGCTGTCTATGTTTATTTATCAGTTGAGTCATGGCACATATGGGACGCCTATGTGAAGTCTCTTTGTTTGGGATGTGAACACTCCTGAACAATTCAAAATGTCAACTGGTTTTACTGGGTTTAGTTAGATTATTCCTTAAAATGCTCCTCTGTGTAGCTTCTGGGTCAGACTGCTGTACTGGTTGTGGTATTAAATTTAGATTGATCTTACTTTCTGATGGACTCTGATCCCTTTTTTTAATCTATTTGCTGTTCTGGTCAGTATATATCGTGAACCTGTGTCACAAGTGAAAAATATATTCTTGGTCAGGGCTGTACTGAATGCTGAGCCCATGGATGTATAGTAATTCAATCCTTCAAAGAGGCAAGTCTATATAAGCTGACAGGACGCCAGTCTATTATTTATAATTTTAGAATTATCATTTAAACTATTACTTTTTACGTCAGAGACTTGTGCAAGTCTATCTGACCCCTTGCGGCCTATGCTAGTGATAGCGGTGTCCTAATGGAACGGGTGATTAGGCTTGGTGACTTGGTCCTGTGTCATGCCTTTGGATGGGGATCATTGCTCACTGTATCTGTCACTGGATTGTCTGGTTCAAATTCTATGATTTACAGAGTGCTGTCATATCTGGATGTATGGTCTTAAACAGCAACAAAAAAATAAGTCACTATCGCACATTCCACCAAACATTCTTTTGTTCTTCCTCAGAGGGCAGTGGGGTAGCCTAGTGGTTAAAGCGTTCAGGTTCAATTCCCAACTTGGGCACAATGTGTGAAGCCCATTTCTGATGTCCCCCACCGTGATATTGCTGGAATATTGCTAAAAGCATCGCAAAACCAAACTCACTCACTCACACTCACTTTTCCTAAGAACTAAGAAAACCGCAATGTGTGTTCGTTTCTTTGTGTGGTGAAATAACCCATATATGAAGTGACGTAGCTGCTCCACATGGATCACAACCTTCCACAAAGCATGTTCACAGATGCCATGAATGGTTTTGTTAAAAACAAAAAGGAATGGGAGGCATCCCATGTCACATTTGTAAAAGAAAATGGATGAAAATCTAATAATGAAATCTTTGTGGCCTTGGGAAGTGATATTTATTAATGAGTGTTGGGTATTACATATTTCTTTAATTGCTTGTTGCATGAATGACTGTTACGAAGGATAACATTTGCAACCTGAACTTTGGCTGATATTTGCTGGCTCGTTACATTGAGTCTGATGTAATGTGTAACATATGGTGGAACTGAGAATGGAAAATATCTTGTTTCCTATTTGTGCTGTTTTCTGGGGAGTTACGATTCACCAACTTAATGAATTTAATGTTGAATTGCAGTTTATCATATTTTTACGGTTACGCATTTCCTTCTTTTACAACACAAGGTGTTGTTATTGTAAGCCCATGCTTGTTTTTGTTTGAACTGTTCATCTCATTAATTCTACTCAGTTCTAGAGGTAATTGGATTACGATTCTTGGTTTGTTAGCACTGTTTGTATTACATGTTCAGGTGAGGTGAAACCTTGGCATTTATGGTTGTTGCTCTTAGTGGCCTGGATGCATGTGTATATGGCTGCTTGTACTAGTCTAGACTGTTGCCTTTCTTTGGTATAAGCCTACTGAGATACGAAGCTATGGTTCAACATGGATGAGGGGCAGTGGGGTAGAATAATGGTTAAAGCGTCCACTTGTCCCGCTGAAGACCCGGGGTTGATTCTCCACATGGGTACAATGTGTGAAGCCCATTTCTGGTGTACCCAACTGTGATATTGCGGGAATATTGCCAAAAGCGGCATAAACTATACTCACTTACTCATTCACTCAAAATGGATGCTGCTCTTCACTCACAGATTCCGAGCTAACAAGTCCTTGTTTTATTCCATCCATACCAAATGCCAGTCAGGGTAACAACAAGTACCATACATTAATATCTTTCGTTTTGATATCGCTTGGGATCAGACCACCAGCCTTCCTTCAGGCAGATGCTGTACCCCGTGGACTACGGAGATTTCCTGTGTTCAGGAGTTTCATGGAGGTGGTAGCCATCATGACCTACACCTTGGTGTAGTTTACTCCCAAATTACACTGACAGGACAAGATATGAATATAAAAGTTCCCACCCATTTCCTCAAGGCCTGAAGGCAAACAAGGTCATTTGTTTAATTGATCCCCCAAAATAGTCATGAATAAAATCCAATTTCTTCCCTTCCATTTGGAGAAAATGAACCACAGTAAGTTTTTTGTGCAGTCAATAAATCGGTGTTGATGTTGATCTTAGACATGACAAAAGATTTATCTTGTAGATGTTCCTTTGATATAACATGTTAACACATGTCACCACATGGTGACTGGTCTCAAATAGGGTGTTATATTTGATATATGTGTGAGGATTACCCAGACAATGATCTGGGTCAAGTGTGAATACGGGTAATAACACCATGGTAAATCATCTGTTTGCTACACTGTAACAGTAGTAGGGATAGACCACTACCTTCATGATGTACACAGGAATCTGAATGTGTTTTGTATCACTGCCAGCATGTGGTGGAGTGTGTGACACATAGATTTTTGTAATTTATATTTTAACTGGATTCTGGACACGCTGTTTATTTACCAGTTTAAGGAGGATAAAATGTTTTTAGAGAAAAAGAAAATACTTAATGCGACTATCCTGCTGGGATGGGAACTTCACATTCCATCGTCGATATTGCTTTATTTCATGTTAAAACTGTTAAGTTGAAATTACAGCCTTGCTTTAATTGAGAGGACAGGTCTGGACATGTAATAATCATTTGGGTTAAGCATTTCATATGTAAATGGATTAGGACCTGTGAAAGAAATGATAATTATCATGAGATAATTGCAATGTTGAGAGCAGTATCACAGCTAAAATTACTTTGAGTGGATATGGGCTTCTGATATATGTCAGCAATGGGATTTCCGTTAGCGTTCCCACAAAAATACAGTTCAGTTTTTCAAGTGTATCAGTGATTGTGTCACTGTAGTGATGCTCTTATAGATTGATACGCAGGTAGACTGAGGAAAGTATCAAATTATCACAAACCACTTTGATGTCATATGTATTACCGACCTGATACCTTAGTACTGATCTTCAAGATGGGTGATACACGTTATGAGTGTATGACAACAGGGTTGTCACATCTGGAAAATATAGAGGAAAGTGTGTTTAAAACAGTTTGGAAATACAAGATGCGACTAAGTACAAAATAAATAGGAACATGTTTCTGTGACCGGTGTCGGCGGAGGTTTACGTTCGCGAAGTTTACATTGTTAATCTACTCGACTAAGTGTGAAAAAATTGGGACATCATTTTAAAGATATTGCCCATCTGTCAGATTTCAATTCCAAATGTATTCAAACATGTTTCGAAAGATGAAACGCATCTTAATGGCAGAGTAAAGCTGTGATGTTTGTCTGGATTATTCCTCAGCAAACATCTCGTGTAACATCAAATCCTTCCAGTCTGCCTTGATTAGGATAACAAAGAATGATCCGTAGTGAACCCTGAACATGAATTGTACAAGGACCAATGGCAGAAGGGATCCTCTGCTGTTTGGGTCCTTGTTTCTTTGTGAAACGTCATTGAGACTCCCTCGGTTCCTGTTTACGTCGTGGACACTCTTTTGGGGATTGGCTGCGGAGATGAAATATCAGTATAATGAAGATTGCTACAGAAAAAGTGGTCCAGGTTTAAATCCACAGCCGAGTTTGATGCAAATATAATCATGCTTCTTCTTTTTTAGGGCAATATTTTTTGCTTTTGGTATCCAGAGGAAGAAATTAGGAGCGCAGTGGAAGTGAGATGTTTATCTCATGTCTTGTGTAAAAGACAAGATAAGATAAATTTTAGTGTCCATATACAGATACTTGGTGTCGGGCATGGACGCAATTAAGCCAGTTGCAGTTTTGATTGGCTGAAGGGTCATAAATATTGAATTAAATTTCAATGAACTGCAGATGTAAGACACTCCTTATATAATTCCCTTTCCTCTCAAATTACTTATTTTCAAAGCCTTACCACCACTGGAAAATTTAGCTTTCTGTTTGCAAATAATGAACCAGATAGAATAGAAATAATCTGCTACCATATAAACAACTTCAAACAAATCTAGAAGATATCAAGATTGTCTTTGGTCTTTATACACGTTTGTGTTAGTATATGTATTGTTACTCTGACTTATATATATCGTCTATGTAGTTTATGGAATATTGTCACTGTTTCTACATGGAACGTTTGCACAATAAAATATCTTCTATCTTGTAAAACTCTCTTGTCATTGAGATCTAGTGATCAAAGCTTGTAGCATTTCATGTGCTTTGCTGTGTTTCAGAAGTATTAGATGTAATCCTTGTGTTGAAATGTTAGAATTGTATAAATCTATATTACTCTCTGTTTACTCTGTAACTTGAAGTTCAATAAGGCCATATGTGACAACTTATTGACCAACATTCATTCTGTTTAGTACTAGATCAATAAAATAGTTTCAACCATTTCTGTAACCTGAGTGGAGAAAAATGTGAATTTCCACACCCTTATGTTTTTGTGGCCTGAAGAAATTGTAATTGGATATATTTCAAATAGAGATAAGACATTTTTTGAAATACACAAATCTAAAATCAAATTATCAAGGAGAGTTTGTCAATTTAGAAAGGCAGACAGTCTGCGCAGGAATGTCAGATGATACTGTGTTCCTGATCATGTCTGTCTTAAAGGCATAGAATTTGCTAATGAGCGCAGAAATGGATATGCCTTCCAGCTCCCATTGGCCGCTTATTCCTAACATATCATCTGACTTTTTGGCCAGTGTGAGAAAATGTCCTTTGTGATGTTTTTATTGGACAGAGGCATGACTTTGATGTAAACACTCCAGCAAAGGCTTCATACAGATCATCTTCTATACACAATGTGTGGTCTGGAAAATATCACCACATCCAGACAACTTTCACAGGCTGCCATCTTTGTTTGACTCTGCTACCTATGTGTTATAAGAGATGCCTGTCCAAGTGGCTACTCTCAAAACATTCTTGGAAATTTGAACAAAGTCCTCACCTTCACTATGATATGTTGTGGCTATGTATTTACTGTGAACTTTAGACAACCCCAAATAAATATGATACGAAGGGTGAGACAAGGTAGATGTTTTTGAATTAACAAGGCGCTGCCCCAGGTGTAATGTTCCATGTAATTTTTGTAGGTTTGAAAGATGGAATTAGCCTTGTTTAGTAAAACTGAACATTTTTTTATTGATTTTTGTGAAACGATATGAGTTCAAATGATGGGACAGTTTTTAGCCAGAAATGCAGATTTATTAAACCTATTGCAATTTTGTTTCACATGTGAAGTAAATGACTGGGATACATGTTTTCCTGAAATATTTGTTAGAACTAAGTGGTCTGCAGTAAAAAGAAGGGGTTGCGATACGAACTATAACTGATCATAAATTCCCGAACATCTTGGAAAATTAATCCAGACTTATTACACTAAGACCTTAGAGTGTTTCCTCTCCAATATTCAATCTAATTCACATTCCAAAAGTAACGGACAATCTTCTGTCTGATTAAAGTCAGGCCAATGTGTATGTTAGATTTATTCCAACATTCCTGACCAGTGCAAACTGACGTCTGCTCATCAAGTGACCAGCTGCTTGAACAGGTCATCTGTGCTACTCAAACATTGACCTCCATTAGTTTCTGTCTTTGTTCCCTGTTGGTCAAGGGCTTGCAATTTGATTGGCTAAAGGTTACATTATCCACAACTGATTGGCCACACTTTCAATAATTAATTTCTTTGAATCAGGTTTCAGGAGACCTTCCTGTGTAATCAGTTCCTGTAAAATGCAAGCATGCTCTGCAGTTTAGTGGAGTCTGCTTTAAGGGACAAATTGAATCATTAAGTATTTGTGGCTTAGTGAAGTGAAACTATCAACTTCTGTTTGCTTTCTGCATGAGGTTACCTGTTACATTTGTAGCTTCTGATCAGCCAGTGAGTGGAACAGGTCAGTTAGTGTCTGTGAGTGGTCTAACCCAGGGAGTGTGTGTAGTTGTTTTGTTTGCAAGATTTAATGAAGATATTGCCTACACTTTAATGCATAACACCTCATGTTTGTGTGTTGTTACACCCATGCTCAGCAATACTCCATTTATACAATGATTTTTTATGTAATAAATGAATCTGGGATAAATTACTGACATCACATATTGAAATTTTGGGTTCAGTTCTATGAATGAATGAATGAATGAATGAATGAATGAATGAATGAATGAATGAATGAATGAATGA
>VKKT01001296.1:143157-156430 GCA_008038995.1 Haliotis laevigata | reverse complement strand
CCCCAGATCCTGTCCCCAGCCTCACCATACCATATCTCCTCTCCCCCACCCCCTACAACTATGCCCTGGGCACACTAGCTATGATCAAACCAAGAGGTGCGCCAATTACAAGATGAAAGCTGATGCCCCTCCATGATTATAATTCCTTCAGTGTATGCCTGGGATGCTGTAGGCAATATCTGTAAACGCCTCACGGAACTCTTGTTGGCATAGTGTTCATAACTACGGATTTACACTCCACTAAGTGAGTATGTAGTCTTGTGTTTATTTCTGATCAGGTTTCAGGGAAACTAGAGTATGTGGTGTATATTTAGTCCAGCGTGAAGGGCTACAACATAAGTAAGGTAACAGAGGTGATCTGTCCGTACTTCCGGTGCTTCATTGTATTGGGACAAAGAACAGGTTCTCCTCAGATTCAACACTGAATGCATTTCAAAATGTCATATCTTTCTCATAATATACTGGGACTCATGAGACTGGTGGCGACTAGATGTAAAGGTTATTTATGTGGTTGCATACCATACTTAACCACACTTCAGACTGCCCAATAGGTAATCACTAATTTTTACATGAACAGAGTTGTTTTCCTACCAAGGACAGTCACATGTTGAAAGACATATCTTGATTTCTCACCAAGGATAGTCAGGGTTTGGTCAGAAAGGATTTGAGAGAAAGGATTACTCATCCAGCAGGTTTATAGACTTGAGTATTAGTTCGGGTATGTTATTATTTTCCCTGATTCATATTAAAGTTAACTGGCATGTGTCATGTGGTCCTGTGTATTTGTCTAAGCCTGGCAGCAACCTCATGGCCTTAGGATACTGATGATGTGCTCTAGCCTGTGTTTCTACAGTGTTGACTGCCTCAACCCTCATGACACCTTAATCTTCTATAAAGTGCCCCTCAACATGTAGAACTGTGATGGCCGGGATATCGAAAGCATGTCTCTACTGTGTTTACACTGCCATTTTAAGCTTGCAGGTAGTACGCATGGACTTCTTGTATGAACTTGTAAAATGAGATGGATGTTCCAAACTGCATCCTTGCTGCCATTTTATGACTTTTTATGGTTTCCATGGTTACTGTACAGGAAATTCTGAAAGTTTTACAAACAGTGTGGAGGAATGCTTATGGTTTGTTATTGAAGATCATTTTTGTACATTTACACTCTGGTTTGTCAGTTTGAGCAAATCTTTGAGTAGTTTACAGTGAATATGAAACTGAAAACATCCTTTCCTGTTTAAATGATGAAAATGTTAGAATGTCTTTTATCGTGATAAACTTTTGATATTGATTGCTCTTGTGACATTTAGGTAGGAAACTGTGTGTTGTCTACATGTTTATAGAAAGTCTGGTGAACAAGCAGGCCAAGTGTTGACTACTATTAATGTTCCTGGTGAGAGGTTCCATATACATCCTTATCATATTTGTAAAACATTATCTATATATTTACCGTTCCTCCTGACGCTGCTTGGGCGTTGGGGTGGCCAAGTGGCCAAAGCGTCACTTGTCATACCAGCACTGAGGTTCGATTCCCTATATGGGTACAATGTATGAAGCCCTTTTCTGATGTCCCCTGTTGTGATATTGCTGGAATTTTGCTAAAATAGTTCTATGACTCAGCTCACTGACTCACTCATGTTGAAGACAATTATTATATCTACGTGATTTGGGATGTGGCACTATTCATTTGACTTACTGTCTGACCACTTATTCCTTGTCCACTCACCTGGGGCCCATCCACCTACCTGGTTAATTTATTCCTTTGATTGAATTTGTCTTTTTTTATACCTAACGTCTGTTGGATTTTTGATGTGGCACGATTTATTTCAATTGACTGCCCACCATCCATCCATCCATCCTTCTGCCTGCCTGCCTGCACACCCAACCACCCTCCTATATTTTCAGGACATTAGATTGATTCTACGATTGTTTGTCATAATATCAGGGACTCGATTGTCCGGACCAGGCTTCTGTATTTTGCTGGAAAATTGCAGAGAGTGGTTTCAAACAACAAAGAAACGTTGCCTTCAAAACTTCAGAGACAGTTTTCTAATGGATACAATGCATGCTTGCTTCAAGTCCAAGTTCTGTAATAGGTCTCAAACATGGGGGTTGTGGAGGTGGTGTTGAAGTCAAATGTGCTCTGATGGCCTGGGATAACATGATAAGCTACGATATTGTCCTAAATTTACAGCTGAAGCTATGTGTTATTGCCGGTATACACCAAGGAGGAGATACAGGGCATATGTTCACCATGTGATAACTGTCGTGTCAGCATCAGGCAAATGTTTCGCTTTGTTTAAAGGAGTAACTGTATACTGCAGAAGCTTTTCTTCTTTGTAGTCTTATTGTCTAAACTATTTATAAGTGGAAAACATTTTCAATGAAAGGAATATTCTTCTTGATTGCCCTGTAGGGATTTTTAGCTAAAATTGGTCTCCTGCAAGACTTCGATCTAATCTCTGAATGCACATATTTCACAGAAGAAAAAAATCATAAATAATAATCATAAAATATATTGAAAAGTAGCACAGAGACTCTCTTTATTTTCAAAAACTGAAACTGTAAATCTAGACTTGCCACATATTCTAGACTTGCATGGGCTTTCTTGGATATATTTGTTTAAGGATCAGGGTGCCGTTGTACAAAACAACCTTAGCACTAAGACTACCTTAAGTCTATGTTAAGGTATGGGAGTTACGGTCACCTTAGCGCTAAGATCGCTTTGTACAACGACACCCTGTAGGACAGGCTAGTCTCCTACCGATGCAGGTCAGATGAGGCTTCTTAATGAATGAGGTTGTCGGGCTCAGTGACTGGTTAATTGAGTGTCATTGTACGTTGGTTATGTGGATTGATGCTCATAATATCACTTAACAGATTGTCTGATATAGTCAATTACTTACAGGCAGCGGCCATGTGGCCAGAATATAGCAGATGAGACTTTAAAAAGAATTCTCTTAATTAAATAATTATGATTATCAGTTTTGTATTTGAAGTGAATATGAACAGCATTACTCATCAGTAAATCGACCTTTGAAGATCCGGGTTAGAACTGATCTTCAGTAACCCATGCTTGTCGTAAGAGGTAACTAACGGGATCGGGTGGTCAGGCTCGCTGAGTTTGTTTACACCTTTCATCGTATCCCAATTGCGTAGATGGAGGCTCATGGTTTTTATCACTGGATTGTCTAGTCTAGACTCGATTATTTGGAGACCGCCATCATATAGCTGGAATATTGCTGAGAGCGGCGTTCAACAAACCAAACCAAGCATCGATAAATCAAGTTTTACATTATTTCTTCAATAATTCATGGTACCATTTCTGTGACTTTATCATATGCAGTTCTAATTGAATATCACTAGGACATTGTTGACAGTTTCAGTAAATAAGTTAGGTAATTGATGGAAAATATTGAGTTACCCTGAAGTCTGAATGGAGATGGCACTGATTATGCGGAGATCTCATTCATGTTGTTGGCAGTTGCCTTAGCAGCCTGGCCAACATTTCATCAGATTTCCCATCCATTTCCATTAATCCCTGTGTTACCACCTGCTTAGGCCAGCCTTACTGCAGCCTGTTTGCTTTCCATTTCCTAGACATTAGTTCTGCTAATAGGGGTGCAGAGTCAAAGTATTGCTTGTTTTCATAGACAGTGAATCAGACGGGCAGAAGTTTGTCGTGGCAGCCATGTTTGTTTGTGGCACAGATTGCAGATTCAGAATGATTAGGGTTTGTGCCTTCTGCTCGCTTTCAATAAATTACACCATCAGTTAATTTTTGATATGGGGTCTTTGTAAACATATCTATCACAAGTTGATGTTTTATCTGAATATTGAATAGTTGCGATAATATTGATGTCAGTTTGAAAAGAATATGAGTATTAACTTTCATTCAAATGATATTTATGTTAAAGTGATTTACCAAATTCAAGTGAAACTGTTTTTTACATGAATTAAATCATTTTAATGAAGCAAATAAACATGATTTATTATAAAGTTTAGATTATTTACGGGTTTTTTGTTTAATCATCACATTTCTAAAGAAACAGTTTCCAAATGTCAACATATGTTTATCTTTTTATGAACTACTTCTGGTTCCATTTTATCAGAACAGCTACTGCACGGATGTAAGTTAATACCCCCTGACTTGATTTATGAAGCATTATTTTCTTGAAATCAGCAATTAAATGTATTAACGGCTGGAGTGTGGAGGTGATAACTTGATCCGGTGTCAAACACTGGAGTATAACTCGTGATATACTTTCGCCTTATTATTCTCCGGTTGACGGTTGGGACCTGTAGATATGGCTGCTGGTAGACTTGGGTAGGTGTAATGGTGACATGTGTATATTGCTTTGTTTCTGTTGACCTAATGCCTTTAGCCAGGTAAATGATCGCCTGGCGATGGGAAGTTGACATGCACAAAAACCATTGCCTCTCTCAGTGGAGTAGTCCGCTCACGTATGTGTTGTACGCTCACAACAACCACGTTGAAGGGCCAGGATTTCACCATGGCTGTTAGCCAACTGAGGTTGTATAAGCTTCATACAAGTTGTTGGATGTTTGCGGTGGAGAAAGGGTCACAGGAGACAGGTGTCAATCCTTTGTTACCTTACCTTGTTCTTTGGTCATGTTTGAACTAGGGCAGTAGTTCACTGTTTCATAGTATACATTGGCATAAGTTTTAAAAAGATAGGCATTGATCACTATTATCAGTGAGCAGTTTATTATGGAACCTTGCGTTAATATTGTGCATGTAAATAATAGCATATATGATATATTGCTACTGTTTGTTTTAGATAAGAGTATTTTTGGTATTTGTATGGTTTCCTTGTGTTTATGTTTAAACTGTGTACTTGGTGTAAGTTTTTTTTCCATATTGCTGATGTTGTGGTTAGGTCTGAGGGTCGAGTGCTAGCTAGCAGTGCCTTAAGTCAGAGTTTATTTCCCAGCATGGGTGTCCATGTTTATTTCTAAAGCCTATTTATAATTATTAACAGTAAATGATCTTGACATAAATTTATGGTTATTGTAAAACACCAGCACACCTTCCCCAAGTTATTGGACTCATGTTTTTGATATCTCTTGTGTCTATGGTATCGAGTCCTGGAACTGTTGAGATCAAGGGAGTCTTTATGACTGTACCTATCCTGTTCTGTAGATATAAACTGCTGTCATCAAACTTAAAGTTACAGAAGTAATTGTCCTTGTTAATTATTGACAAAGTTTACGCATACCTACTATTAAAGTCATTACCTCTGACAACTAAGAAAACTGCTGCAGAGATTTTTGTTTATTTCATGAAGGGATATGAATTGCGGGTTTTTTACATAATGTAGAAATGTGGATCAAGTAAATACAAGCATGGGTGCAGAGAAAAAGAATATTGCATCCTGACACAGGCTCAGAAATATTAATTGAAGCAAATTCTTTCAAGGAATATAACGGTAGCACAATAAACATAATTTTACATTTCCGTGTATTGCACCATTTCATGACTTGACTAAACCGTCATAGTACCTGTATGGACCCTTGAAATTGATCATTGGTGTCTTCCAAACTACCAGGTTGTACTGGGGTAAGTCAGTGTAATACAGTTGTGTTGGTGTAAAGAGTGAGTGAGTGTAGTTTTACGCCACTTTTAGCACTACTTCATCATGGCAGGGGACACTAGAAATAGGCTTCACACATTGTATTCATGAATCAAACCCAGGTATTCAGCTTGACGAGCAAACGCTTTAACCACTAGGCTACCCTACCGTCACTGATGTAAAAACACATGTTAGTGTTATGGAAGAGTGCTAATGTTTGAGATGTGTGTTCATGAACAGGTCCTCATACACTACTCACTGTAACAACACTTGTTGTGATAGGACTGGCGAACTAACATGCTTTCAGGTTCTGTTGAAAATATGCACTCCTTCATTTTATGCTGAGGATAATGATGACAGTCCGTTCAGGATCCCAATGCTGCAGCGTCCCTGAGACTTGTGGAATAGTATTGACAAGCCTTCTGAAGGCGTGGCTCTAGCTCTGTATGCATTACAATGTATTGTCATTATGGGTAATCTTGAACATCATATCTTCAGTGAACTGTGAGAGATAGAACATTAACGACATGTTTTATGGGTTTGTCAATATTCCTGCAACAAAACAGCAGGGGTCACTGAGAAATTGAACTGACCTTTCAAGAGATGGGCACATGCACTAACCGCATCTTCCGATTAGATGGATGTGCCTGGTGTGAGATACGGGCACCGTACAACATACCGCTGCAGCACATGGCTGTGCTGTTATTTCAATTTTGTCAAGTAATTATGAAGTGCCGTATTACACTCTGGTCAATTTCCATGCTGATAGATTCCTTGTGTTCGATAATAATTTGATGAGACATATAAGGGATTGGAGCTGCCGAGTGCTACATTTTGTTGGATGCGTTTCGAGACTATCCTATCTGTGTGACATGTATTGTAACACATATTGTGATATGTTTCCTGTATGGGATAAATATCTTGACTTTCCTAGTGGTTTAACCCAGCATCAGTTCCTTAATATGGTGTTCCATGTTTCAGAACTTCCGTTTGGCTGGGAAAAGGTGGAGGACCCCCACTATGGGACATATTTCATAGAGTGAGTATATTGTATTTATACACTATGGGACATATTTCANCCAAGCATCGATAAATCAAGTTTTACATTATTTCTTCAATAATTCATGGTACCATTTCTGTGACTTTATCATATGCAGTTCTAATTGAATATCACTAGGACATTGTTGACAGTTTCAGTAAATAAGTTAGGTAATTGATGGAAAATATTGAGTTACCCTGAAGTCTGAATGGAGATGGCACTGATTATGCGGAGATCTCATTCATGTTGTTGGCAGTTGCCTTAGCAGCCTGGCCAACATTTCATCAGATTTCCCATCCATTTCCATTAATCCCTGTGTTACCACCTGCTTAGGCCAGCCTTACTGCAGCCTGTTTGCTTTCCATTTCCTAGACATTAGTTCTGCTAATAGGGGTGCAGAGTCAAAGTATTGCTTGTTTTCATAGACAGTGAATCAGACGGGCAGAAGTTTGTCGTGGCAGCCATGTTTGTTTGTGGCACAGATTGCAGATTCAGAATGATTAGGGTTTGTGCCTTCTGCTCGCTTTCAATAAATTACACCATCAGTTAATTTTTGATATGGGGTCTTTGTAAACATATCTATCACAAGTTGATGTTTTATCTGAATATTGAATAGTTGCGATAATATTGATGTCAGTTTGAAAAGAATATGAGTATTAACTTTCATTCAAATGATATTTATGTTAAAGTGATTTACCAAATTCAAGTGAAACTGTTTTTTACATGAATTAAATCATTTTAATGAAGCAAATAAACATGATTTATTATAAAGTTTAGATTATTTACGGGTTTTTTGTTTAATCATCACATTTCTAAAGAAACAGTTTCCAAATGTCAACATATGTTTATCTTTTTATGAACTACTTCTGGTTCCATTTTATCAGAACAGCTACTGCACGGATGTAAGTTAATACCCCCTGACTTGATTTATGAAGCATTATTTTCTTGAAATCAGCAATTAAATGTATTAACGGCTGGAGTGTGGAGGTGATAACTTGATCCGGTGTCAAACACTGGAGTATAACTCGTGATATACTTTCGCCTTATTATTCTCCGGTTGACGGTTGGGACCTGTAGATATGGCTGCTGGTAGACTTGGGTAGGTGTAATGGTGACATGTGTATATTGCTTTGTTTCTGTTGACCTAATGCCTTTAGCCAGGTAAATGATCGCCTGGCGATGGGAAGTTGACATGCACAAAAACCATTGCCTCTCTCAGTGGAGTAGTCCGCTCACGTATGTGTTGTACGCTCACAACAACCACGTTGAAGGGCCAGGATTTCACCATGGCTGTTAGCCAACTGAGGTTGTATAAGCTTCATACAAGTTGTTGGATGTTTGCGGTGGAGAAAGGGTCACAGGAGACAGGTGTCAATCCTTTGTTACCTTACCTTGTTCTTTGGTCATGTTTGAACTAGGGCAGTAGTTCACTGTTTCATAGTATACATTGGCATAAGTTTTAAAAAGATAGGCATTGATCACTATTATCAGTGAGCAGTTTATTATGGAACCTTGCGTTAATATTGTGCATGTAAATAATAGCATATATGATATATTGCTACTGTTTGTTTTAGATAAGAGTATTTTTGGTATTTGTATGGTTTCCTTGTGTTTATGTTTAAACTGTGTACTTGGTGTAAGTTTTTTTTCCATATTGCTGATGTTGTGGTTAGGTCTGAGGGTCGAGTGCTAGCTAGCAGTGCCTTAAGTCAGAGTTTATTTCCCAGCATGGGTGTCCATGTTTATTTCTAAAGCCTATTTATAATTATTAACAGTAAATGATCTTGACATAAATTTATGGTTATTGTAAAACACCAGCACACCTTCCCCAAGTTATTGGACTCATGTTTTTGATATCTCTTGTGTCTATGGTATCGAGTCCTGGAACTGTTGAGATCAAGGGAGTCTTTATGACTGTACCTATCCTGTTCTGTAGATATAAACTGCTGTCATCAAACTTAAAGTTACAGAAGTAATTGTCCTTGTTAATTATTGACAAAGTTTACGCATACCTACTATTAAAGTCATTACCTCTGACAACTAAGAAAACTGCTGCAGAGATTTTTGTTTATTTCATGAAGGGATATGAATTGCGGGTTTTTTACATAATGTAGAAATGTGGATCAAGTAAATACAAGCATGGGTGCAGAGAAAAAGAATATTGCATCCTGACACAGGCTCAGAAATATTAATTGAAGCAAATTCTTTCAAGGAATATAACGGTAGCACAATAAACATAATTTTACATTTCCGTGTATTGCACCATTTCATGACTTGACTAAACCGTCATAGTACCTGTATGGACCCTTGAAATTGATCATTGGTGTCTTCCAAACTACCAGGTTGTACTGGGGTAAGTCAGTGTAATACAGTTGTGTTGGTGTAAAGAGTGAGTGAGTGTAGTTTTACGCCACTTTTAGCACTACTTCATCATGGCAGGGGACACTAGAAATAGGCTTCACACATTGTATTCATGAATCAAACCCAGGTATTCAGCTTGACGAGCAAACGCTTTAACCACTAGGCTACCCTACCGTCACTGATGTAAAAACACATGTTAGTGTTATGGAAGAGTGCTAATGTTTGAGATGTGTGTTCATGAACAGGTCCTCATACACTACTCACTGTAACAACACTTGTTGTGATAGGACTGGCGAACTAACATGCTTTCAGGTTCTGTTGAAAATATGCACTCCTTCATTTTATGCTGAGGATAATGATGACAGTCCGTTCAGGATCCCAATGCTGCAGCGTCCCTGAGACTTGTGGAATAGTATTGACAAGCCTTCTGAAGGCGTGGCTCTAGCTCTGTATGCATTACAATGTATTGTCATTATGGGTAATCTTGAACATCATATCTTCAGTGAACTGTGAGAGATAGAACATTAACGACATGTTTTATGGGTTTGTCAATATTCCTGCAACAAAACAGCAGGGGTCACTGAGAAATTGAACTGACCTTTCAAGAGATGGGCACATGCACTAACCGCATCTTCCGATTAGATGGATGTGCCTGGTGTGAGATACGGGCACCGTACAACATACCGCTGCAGCACATGGCTGTGCTGTTATTTCAATTTTGTCAAGTAATTATGAAGTGCCGTATTACACTCTGGTCAATTTCCATGCTGATAGATTCCTTGTGTTCGATAATAATTTGATGAGACATATAAGGGATTGGAGCTGCCGAGTGCTACATTTTGTTGGATGCGTTTCGAGACTATCCTATCTGTGTGACATGTATTGTAACACATATTGTGATATGTTTCCTGTATGGGATAAATATCTTGACTTTCCTAGTGGTTTAACCCAGCATCAGTTCCTTAATATGGTGTTCCATGTTTCAGAACTTCCGTTTGGCTGGGAAAAGGTGGAGGACCCCCACTATGGGACATATTTCATAGAGTGAGTATATTGTATTTATACACTATGGGACATATTTCATAGAGTGAGTATATTGTATTTATACACTATGGGGCATTTTAGAATAATCACTACATCTGTAATCATACACTATGGGACATATTTCAAAACAGTTTATCTATATTTAGACACTACGGAATGTATTTCAAAGTTCACCAGTATGTATACAATGTTGGATATATTTTTAATTGAGTATGTTTATCTATATTTATACACTTCACACTGAAAGAGTATTACAAGGATTAAAGATCCTAAATGTTACAATGTAAATATCTTTATTGAATTCATTAATATTTAAAAGTTTATCTGTTTGGAATTTTTGTTATTCACTGAAAACAGATCTGAAAGCAATAAAAGTTCATATAAATTTATCCCCATGTATTATTTGGTGGATTCTTCATTGACTAACGCTGCAGTCAGTGTAAGAATGTACCACTAGTAGGAGATGTGGTGCAGCAAGGCTTCCGGAGAACCTGTTCAAAGTCATGTCACTAACGTCAGCTGGCTGTTTTTACGAGAAGAAATTTGAATTCACTGTGGTATTGTCCTTTGTTGTAGTCGTAACATCTTAAGACATGCACAAACATCAAACAAGCATAATCAGATACAATCAGTGTACACCAGTCCAAGGATTCCTGATGTGTTCTTCGTTTCAATGTAGTGGAACTTGTAAACCAATACAAGAAAGGCGTGATGTGTCCTTAGTTTCAGTAGAGTGGAACATGTAATGTTAGGTTAAGTCGTGACAAGTCTGTCAGCCGTGGGTTTTATTGGGAGGATGATTTGTGTGAAGACAGAGCTTGGGGCAGGATGAACTAATTAATCCGTCCATGACTGAGGAATGCCCCTTGGTACTGACGTACGGGAGGATTTCAAAGTCGGACGATTTGTTAATTAATTCAGGGGCTTTTTAACTGGTTTAATTTCATTGTGTTCATGAAAGGATGGAAACTGGCCAGGGGGAATTTTGCTGCATTGTAGAGAGAGTGTTATGTGGGGAGATGTTTGACACCAGATGTGTCATGGTGGACGTTGAAGTGGCAGGTTGGAGGTGTAGGTGATGCTGACGGGGAGGTCAAGGTGGTCTCGGTTAGACCTGGTGGGGATTACTGAAACTAGCTACCATCTCTCATCATGAAAACAGGCAAACAGTTGTTGATGTCAATTAATTAAGATCACAAGAAGCTGTAAGACTGATGGGACTGGGATGAGGTTTTAGCTGCCATGGGCTTTGACAAAGATGGTTGGTGTGACTGGGGATGTGGTCAAGTTGTCACTGGATCTGGGCTTGGTTTACCGGTACCAACTTGTGGCTGGAATATCACTCAGTGAGGTGTTATGCAGCAAACAAACTAACAGTACCATTGGTTGATGGTAATCACAATTTACAGTGTTCTGGACATAAAAATAAACTTTAATGGAAGTTTAATGAAGTAATGGTTCCATGCTCAGAGAATTCTGTCTGTACTGAAAAGTACACAAAACACAGAAGAAAAGTGTGTTTCTTACACAGTATGGGGGTGATCAGAGTTGTTACTTTTATGTTTGTTTGTTTAATGCTGCACCAAGAAATATTCCATCTACATGACTATGATCAAGTCTGAACTGGACAATCCAGTGGATTTGCACCTTGATCTTTGACACATGCAACTGGGATACGACATGTATCACCATGGGAGCAATTCTGACCACACGATACTGTTAGTCACCTCTAATAACAAACACGGGTTGTTGAAGACCAATTCCGACCTCGATCTTCACGGGGTATCATACTAATGAGGTTCTGGACCATTTGTCAGAGGATGCTGGAATTATATTTGGACAACATCTGGTTCCCCAAGGAACATTCTACATGCATTGCACTCACCTTACTCTCGGACATGAAGGCTGCTTGTAGCTGGCTCAGTGGTCTGGCACACACTCGGGTTTGATTTTGGTCTTGCACACAGTGGGTAAAGCCCTTCCTTGTGTCCCTGTCTGATACTGCAGGGATGTTACTTAAAGCAACATGACACAGTACAACTTCAAACATGTAGACCATATGGAGGATATTAGCTTTTCTTGTCAGATAGCATCTTAATCCCATTACGTATACAAAGTATTGCTCTTGAGATAAGTGTCAGGGCCCCGTTCCTCAAAGCGATCGTAGCGCTACGACAGTCGTAAGTCTATGTTAAAGTATGGGAGTTACGATCATCTTAGCGATACGATCGTTGTGAGGAACAGGGCCCAGGTTTTGTTCTCACAAATGCACAAATTTCTTCACTCTATATAGAATGTCATTTTTTTATGATATGTTATGTTTAACAAATTTACAACCAGATGTCTTTGTTCCTGATAATATCTTCTCTTTCCCTAATGACAATCAGTCTGAATTGGCTGTTTATTGAACTCTCACTTATAACTCAAGCTTTGATGAATTTTGACAGCTTGAGAATGCATGGTTAATTAGACAGTAATTTGTTACCATTGTTAGCGCAGGTATAGAGTAAAATCGGACCACCATGAACAAACATGATTTGCAGTCTTAAGTCATAAAAAATGCCATCAACGGCAGTAATGTCATTAAGTATTGGTGACAGTGATTAAGTGCCTAGCTGCAATATTGCCGGAGCCAGGTTCTGTTTAATAGAATCTGGTATTAATGATCGGCTAGTGATGCCATGTTGACGAGCATATGAAGGAATATTAATCAGCTGGTTATGAGTCATGCTTGCGATGACCCAACAGGGAGCTGACCACACTGTTGTATGTTTCAGCCATGTCAACCGCCGCACCCAGTATGACAACCCTGTCTCAACAGCCAAAAAAGGTAAGACCAGTTCCTTTCTTTATGCATGAATGTCATATATCCAGGAAGGCGATTGCATTGGATTGATTATGTTGTATGTGAATTACGTCATTACACAAAGCCTTGTATTGAGACTGGTTGACTTTGTATATTTTTTATCATTATCATAGCTATATTTCAGGGCTCCAGATAAATTTTCAACATCAGGAGTACATACTCCTTATTTGTTCAATATAGGAGTACTGGAAAACCTTGAGTGTACATGTGGAGTACTGAATGGAAATTAATGGAGTATCAGTAATCTTGTGTTTCGTTTCATGTATGCACCACAACATTGATTCTTGTGTAAACAGGTCAATATACAATAAAACAAGACTTTTTCAGATAAATACGTTTGTAAATGATTCTAAGACCGTACACCAT
>VKKT01001296.1:111191-126328 GCA_008038995.1 Haliotis laevigata | reverse complement strand
TCTCTCTCTCTCTGAAGATCCACCCCAACAGACATCGGTCTTACTGATAGAGAAAGTTGACATGATGACCTTCACAAACAAAGCATGATGGAAACTTGTCAACAAGCCTATTATCAGAGCTTCCTTTGTGTATTGTATCTACCACATAAATTCCATCGATGTAATAAAGATTTTGAAGATTAGGAACTCGGGGAATTTACCTCTCACTTTTCCAGAAATTGCAATTTTTCTGGCAGTCAAGGAGATGTGTAATTGAGTAATCACAGTTTGCAGCAGTTTGTTGGCCTATCAATATCGCTGATCTTGACTGCGTGGCGTTCTGCCTGGTACGACAGACCTAGAGGGGATCACTCAGAGATGATGCTATCCTATCTACCACTCTGCAGATGGCAGCACCTTGAGTCAGCACCACACTCCATCCTCGCCCTCTCACTTTGATCTCTCCTTTACCCTGGAGCTAACATGAACCCCCCGATCACTGATGCTATAAAATAAAACATTTAAAAACACAGAGTCTGTCTGTTGTAGTTTATGGTAGTCTGTGGAAGTGATTAGAGAAAATAGCTCACTATGTCCTGACCTGTAGATGTAATGGTATCATAGTGCTGCATTTGGAGTGTTAGGGTTCTACTTTCTGGCTGCTGTATATTCATGTTATGAAACCTAAATTTGAAGTAGTGTGTTAACTGGCTTAACATGGGCAATTGAATATTCACAAGAATAATTTGATGAAGCCCTGAAATGTGGGTTCTTGAGAGGCATTTAGAAGTTAGTATTCAAGTAAAACGCAAATATTATGGATGACAACTTCTTCTTGATTGTATGTCACAACATGTGTGAGGTATTCCTTGCCCCTTCGTCAGGTGAATTGTAACAAACATAATCACTGATGTATCTTGTTTGTTACAATTCACCTGACGAAGGGGCAAGGAATAGCCAGAAACGTTGTGACATACAATAAAGAAGAAGTTGTCATGCATATTATCTGCCTTTTACTCTGAAATGAAGCTGTACATTTTCTTGTAGTGATGTTTTTGAAAGATAGCTTATCCTGATGTCTTATGTCTGTCTTAGTCAGGTTTCTACTCCATATGTTAATCAAGCTGTAACCACACATAGAATTTGACTGGGCGTTATCATCAGCACATCATGACAGCATGTAAAGTCTTCTCAGTCTGGACCAGACAAACCAGTGACTGACAGTTCTGGATACAATGCCATTCTCCATTCCCCATTGATGATTCCAGGATGACTTGGCTGATAGTGTGACCTTGTAACACATAGCCCTTTGATCCCCTTTCCAAACAAATATCCCTTTACGATCATTTGGTTCAGGTACACTTTCCCAATCAACCACCCCTTTCCGATCTTTAGGGTAAGGGCAGGTTACTCCCAACTCCATCCTTGGATCCCCTTCCCGATCAGCAAACCTTTACATTTTCATGATCCTTAAGGTTAGGTACTCTTTATGACCTTTAGGATTAGTTCTTATGTAGGCAAAGTAGTGGCTATTTATAACAAACTCATCCAAACTAATTTGAGGTAAATCCTTTCAGCATTTGCCTATTTTTAGTTGCCTGGAGAAAATGGCCACAGCACATACACATAAAGGTTAACAATTAGCTTCTGATCACTGAGGAATGAACGCTGGTTATTTGTGAAAGTGATAGGTATCCTGTGGTAAAGTATTGACTAATTAGATTAACTCATCAGTCTGACCTAGCTTCAAGCAGACAACACATGTTCCAAGCTCCACGCCTTGTTACTGACATAAGTAAAGCGTGTCCAGCAAAGTGCACCGCTTCCCAGCCTAGTCACCTCGCATGAACACCTGATTAATTTGACCAGCATTGGAGGCCAAGGGTTCTTCCTTCCGAGAAGAGCCCCACAGGCTGCACCTTGTTAAGGATGGTAAATGTAGCCGTGGAGATCTAGTGTGATGTCTGAATCTGGAGTCAATTCCTCTAAATTTTAGTCAAAATATTTTGCAAGTGACAGTTTAATTGACCTGAAGGGCATTTTTTGCAAGCAAATCTTTTTTAAAGGGAACAAATTGCAAAGATGACTTAAGCAAGATTGAATCCTCTGTTGTACCCCTCAACCCAGTAAGCTCTTCAAGCATGTTTCAATCAGTGTTAGTTTTGACACATTCACTTAACCTTAAATATGAAGGTGAGGTGTGCAATTAAACCAAGGCTCCTGTTTCCATGATGAGATCCATGGAGGATATGTGGTGTAGAAAAAGATGAAGCATGTTCAGGTACACTCAGTGTTACACGTACCTGGGGAGAATTAATTAGTGATAGAAGCACTTATGTTGATAACGCTGGACGAGTATGTACCCTTAGAGAAGGGCACCTTGCCAGCTCTGGAGCTGTGTACGGATGTCAGGCCAGTGTCTTGCAGTGGCACCTTTCATCATAAAGGGAGGCTTGGGCCATTGACAGGGTCCATACATCCGGTAATGTTGCACCAGTCTTCCAGTCATACAGGCTTAGAATAGACTAACGCTTAGTCTCTGAGTATTTATGATTTTGATAAAAACAAACAAGTCCTTTTCAATTGAAAATTAGCCCCAGTTAAAAGTCAGATTCAGAAGAACCTGGGGAAATCTAGACTTGCCTCATTTAGAGCTTTAGTGTTGCAGAAAGGACAGAAGGTGAAATAATGTGGTTTCGGGACTATGGGACAGACTAAGTCTCAGAATAACAGGACAACTTTCAGGGGAATATTGAAAAAGCGGCACAGACTTAGAAAGGGCTAGACACATCACACCCATGTGGGAATCAAACACAGTTTTGACCAACAAATACTTTAGCAACTGGGCTCCCCTACACTACCCCAGCCCACCTCAAGAGAAGCAGCACAAACTAAAGGGGAATGTTAAAGTGGTAGGGACTTAACAAAGGGCTACACACATCACATTCATGTGAGGATTCAAACTGGGGTTGACCAGAAAATGCTTTAGCCACTGGGCTACGCTATGTTACCTCAAGAGGAAGTATAGACTTGAAACATAATACAGGCTATATATTAGATAGACAGCAAAGGCATACTTCAAGACATCATGTGATGTTCATTTTTTGTTGTTGAATAAGATCTTTGTGGGCTTCAGTCTTATTTTAAAACAGTTTATCTATTAATCTGAATTTGCTACAGAAGAATCTACTTCAATCATATTACCATGCATTTCATGTCCTTGTGAGAAGAAGCTGTGTATACAGAGATAAGTGTTTGAAATCAGGGACTACAGGTTCAGATGATATGACTAGCCATGTGGAAAGTATCATCAAAACAAATCTTGTATTTCCTGTCATTATCAGTGGATGGTAATGTTTGTCTGCCTTTTGCTTTTACGCAACCTTAGAACATACCACTTATAAGAAAAATGTTCCTGTAAATGTCTAATCCTGTCTTAGATAGCAGTTATTCTGCTTTTAACTTGAGCTGAAGTATGCACTAGGAGTTTGCGTGTTCCTTGGTGCATTGATTTTGGCACCACATCGTTTCTTATACTTGATCCATTTTTATTATATTCTATTATATCGTCTCTGATTTTTTACACCAGATTTTAGAATACGAGTTAACAGAAATAGGCACAGAACGTTTCTTTAATAATGTGTGATAATAGTCTTAATACACAAAGACCCGGTTGTGAATGTTATATATTGTTAATTAAGATCTTGAAGTGGCAGTTAGAAGCTCAATAGTTTCTTATGGATGTGAGCTAGTTTATATTTAGGTACTCATTCATTTATCTAGACCCTGAATACGGACCCTGAAACCAACTGTCTAAAGTATTTCAAATAAGTCTGTCATTCTTTGGCAAGTCTAGATTTCTTCAGTGAAAATCATGAAATCGTTTTTTAATTACATATTTAGAGAGAAAATCTGTTAGAAAAGGAAAATCTTAAAATATGTTCATATCAGTAGCTAAATGCCAGTGTAACCTTTCTGAGGCAAGAGAGATAGTTAGTAAGCTCTGATAATTACTATCATTACAACCCGTTGTGGGTTGAGAGTTGCATGTAGTTGTCAGACAGGTAAGTGGAATGTCAGCGTGTGTTGAGTGAACTTTCAGCTCAGGGTTAATGTGTTGTGGGGTCTGTGTAAAGTGGGCACCATCTACTGACATTTACATGGGCACTTTAACCACTGGCCTGAAGCCCGAGCCAAGTAAAAACTGTGTTCAGTCTTGTATGCTCAGCTGATAATTGTCCATGAAATAATGTAAGATGTACTGAGAATGATCCCAAGAATGGTTCAGGAGGTAGAATCAAATGAGTTTGGTCTCCACTTATTCAAATTCATGGAATCATTTGGCATTTGCTGGAACAAGGTCTTTTAGAAGATGGCATGTGTGGGTGAGTTTGTGTTGATGTAGTCCTATGTCAGTGATGTGATGGATGGTTGCCTTGATGGGAGGAGAGGTCTCAGTGATGAAAGTTTCAACACTCCCCATGTTGTGGAACCCATGGTCATGCAGGACCAGATACAGCTCTCTGTGTGTGCGTGCACGCGTGCGCGCGCACACGTTCATTTTCAATGGTCACCCCTGCACCCCTCTCTGGATCCGCCTATGTCATGGGTATATGTCAAACCATGAAGATGAATCTGGGCAGAACTCGTGATCTTCGGATCCTGGTGGGAGTAAGGGATGCAACATTTAATCCTCTCCTGTGACTGGGCCATGCCTGCCCAAGGAAATACTTTGAACCGTGGTCTTCCCTATCAGCTGTTGCAGAGATGAGAACAATGATTTTACTGACCACATTCTTTGAAGTAAACTAATCTCTCCTGTATCTCTCCATGAACTCATGGAATAGGAGTTATTCAACTCCACACCAATAAACACACAATAAACAGCAGATTTGACCGTTGTGTCTTTAAAGTTAATGGTACCTTGAGTTAGGTTTGTTTGTGCATGTGTGATATATGTGACCTGTTCATGATGAGGATTTGTTTATGGGTCCTCCGTGACAGCTAGGAATGGCTTTGAGTCCCACCTCAACTGTCTTCACCAGACCATTAGACATCAAAGAAACTACTTTTACCAACTTATGACCTTTCAAACTAACAGATGCATATTTTCATGTGAAGGACTATTTAAATCATCGTTTCACATTAGCTATCATATTCCCTCCTTTGACTAAGACTTGAGGCATCCTTTCATCTATTGAACTATTTATATGGTAGAATGTTTGAGCAAGGCAGATGATATTTTGTCAGGGAAAATAGGGGGCTTTGTAAAGCAAGATGATAAAATTGTTTTTGTTAAGTTTGTAATTATGTTATTTTGAGAATTTAAGTTTCACGTTTTTCTTGAATATGATACCAGGATTTGTGACACGGCCCCGAGTCAGTGTCAATATTGTCATCCGACAGACACTGTAACAAACCAAGACTGATCCATTGTGAGGCACAGGCAGGGGGGTGATTGTGTTAATTATCTCGGGTTTGCTCAGTCAATCCCAAACAGAGTGGTCCCCTACTGTCATAATGTTTGAACGTTTGAACGTTTGGAGCCCTGTTTGATCAGAGGGAGACTCCGAATGTAACTTGACAAAGCTGAAGTATCTGTTTTTCTCTTGAAGGTGACGTGCTGGTCTATGTCAACAATGACTGTGTGTTGGGGTATACCCATCAGGACGTGGTGAGTCTCTTCCAAACCATTCAACCGGGAGACACTGTCATGCTGGATATCTGCCGGGGATACCCACTTCCCTTTGACCCAGCGGATCCCACCAATCGAATCATCACTACCGTGGCTGTCACGTTACCTCAGGACGGGATCACGCCCCACCCGCCATCGTACTCGGGTGGATCCAAGGACATGGATTTCTTGAACTCGTCGCAACCGAGCATGAAATCGTTGCCCGATTTGGCTCGATCGGCAAATGTGAACCCTAATACTAGTTTCTCTCAACACAGCATGCCTGGCGATCTTGCTAATTCGGACAATGCCCCCGATGTGTTGAATCTAATGTCTTCGAAACCAGAACATATTACTGTTCATATAGTGCGGGGCAGTATGGGATTTGGCTTCACCATAGCGGACAGTCCGTACGGACAGAAGGTGAAGCAGATCCTGGATAGACCTCGGTGTAAGAGTTTAATGGAAGGTGATATTCTGGAGGAAATAAACGGAATTATGGTGCGGGAGATGTCTCATGCACAGATTGTGGGTGTATTGAAGGACTGCCCTGTAGGACAACCTACAAAAATTATTGTACAAAGGGGAGGTAAGTTCAGTTTTTGGTATCTCTCAATGAGAATTTTCACATGACTTTGTGAGTTTGGTTTGACATCACTGTCAACAATTTGTTGGTTTTTGACACTGTGTGTTGGCTTGCAGTGGGACAACGTCTTGAAGCAATACAGGTGCAAGATATTTGCACAAGCAGGGGAATGGTGCTCACAGGGTGTAGGTTCATTCATACCTGTGACTATAGGTTTCTGGCACACCAAAACCAAACAACTCTGTACTGGGAAATTTTGGAATTTCTGCATGGATTTTGAGAGAAATAATTGTGTCAATTATGAAGATCACAAATTAAATTTACAGGAACGTTTGTAAAGTAAAGGAATATTTGTGTGGGGAAGATACTTCCAAGACAGGACCTTGACATGATTTGGTACAGGATGACCTTTCTGCTGTTTCAGGTTTGTCGTCACATAAGAATAGAAAAATGAAAATGGTGAGTGTCTCTTCATTGTCTTCTTTTCAGTGTTACATGTCATTGTGTCCCAATTGCTTAGAACGATGCTCATGATGTTGATCACTGGATTGTCCAGTCCTGACTTGATTATTTACAGACTGCCGCCATATAGCTGAAATATTGCTGAGTGTGGTGTTAAACAACAAGCCAAATCTTATTAATGTTAAGAAATTAATATTGACTCCAGCAATGAATGTGAATTCAGCCCTGCATTTGTAAAATGCTCCTTTCTAACCAATGAAACAGTTTTCAAGAACCAACTCTGAATGGAACAGTTGCATCATATCATGGAGTTTCAAATTTCAATTTGGCATAAGTCCTCAGGTAACCTACCTCCACTTTCAAAACCGCAGTATGTGATTATCTCCTAATTATCTTGATAAATGAACTGTTACTGTTTACCATCATGTCAAGATCAGAGCATGGTTTAAATTGTGTAAGCTGTATTTTAAGCCTCGTACTCAGTCTTGTTTATTCTTTTAAAAAGTTGGTATACTAAATATCCACATGCTCACTGCACCATTTCTGATATTGCAGTCAAAAAGTTTTGATGAGAAGCATGGCGGTGAATCAGGTCCCATCAACCAACCAGGTGCTTACTTCTTTACGGGGGACCAGGGAGGCGGACATAACCATATCGCAGGTAGGTGCACACAGCAGACAGATTACTGTGTACATCATAGCTTTAAATGCATGTGTGACTATATCCTGTCTGTCAGCTCCCACATCAGCATCTCTGCCGACAGGGGCGGTGGGGTAGCCTGGTGGTTAAAGCGTTCGCTTGTCACACTGAAGGCCCGGGTTCAATTCCCCACATGGGTACAATGTGTGAAGCCCATTTCTGGTGTCCCCTTTTAATGTTATTTCCCAATTTAATGTCATCTACACTACTGAGGGTTAGATAGCATCAATTGTTGAATATATGTACTTGTACCTTGTGTTTACTCATACTCACTCACTCACTCACTCAATGTGATACTACAGTATTGGCAAACTTTATGGATAACAACTTCATTTGTTTCGTGACTGTGATGTTTTGATACAGATCCTTGTACTGTTGTCAATCGGAAACTTCTGAAATGCCACTCAACGAAGTTATCTGTGATATTACTATTTAAACAACATTAAAGACAGCTGTGAAAGTTGTCAGTTTAGGTCTGTATGAGATGGAATGGAAATTAGGCTTCCAACACAAGTACACTATCTGGAATCAATTGTGTTTTCAAACCTGGAGTACAGTGATGCATCCTGGTGATGAGGCTGGAGGATTACCTTAAACATCCCCCTAATCTAACAAGCAGTTCAGTGAGACAGAGGCTGCTTACTAATCAAACCAAATTATTTAGAGTATTTACATAATGTGTGATTAGAACAACATATGTGAACTTAATACCAAACTAATTTGTTTGCACTGGGACCTTCTCGAATCCTTGTGCCATTTCTCTCACCATCGGACGTAGGTGTGAGTAAACAGGTCTGTCCAGTATTCATGTCGACAGTGGACAATGGAGCCCAAACACATCACTTACCTAGCACAACACCTGACTAGCAGGTCAACATTGACCCCGGATAAACAGGAACCTGTCATTTCAACACATGCACGACCCACCTAATTAAGGTAGCCTTGATGCTCTTGAGATTACTGGGAATACGTACGCTGTAGGTTTGTGTCAAGTTTGTGACCAGAATCATTATCAGCCTTCCCTTAAAAGTGAAAGTCTTTCTTGAAAAGCTTTGATGTTGATGGTCTTTCTTGAACAGGCCTTGATGTTTAAAATCTTCGAGAAGCCATGGAAATCACAAAAATGCCTTGAACAGACCTTATGTCGTCTGTTTAAGAAGAGTCTTTATTTTACCCACCCCCTTATACACTGGAGATCATTAATCTTATCAATAGGTTTCCGGTCAACATGCCCATCACAGTCCTGGATGGAAGGTCTCTAAGTTGGGACAATTCTAATCCATCACACTCTGACAGATGACGACCTGGTTGATTAGAACTTGATGATGTTGATTAAAAACTTGTGGAACTTGCTTTAACAAGTGGTACCCCAATATTTCTCTTGACATTCTTAGACAATTACAGAATCCTGATAGAGCAGATTGGATTGCAGAAACTGCTCAAAATAGCTTAATATCATTTTGGACTGGATGAAGGATGCATAGTGCCATCGGATGGTTCGGTGTTAACATGACACCAACTGTCCTTCATTCTTTAAGCAGATACAGGGATGAAGACATTGATTAAAGCAAAGATGGGAGTTTATTGGTGTGTCTCGGCTGTCTCTGGCTCGAGATGTAGCAGAACTTGAGCATAATTAACCCATTAAGGAGAAGAAAATTACCAGGGCACATCAAAGCCTGACTTGGTCTGACCTCTCTGTACACTAATCTTCACGACAGTTTTATGATAAGGTGATTACCGTTAAACGGGGAATTGACTGGTATGTCTTGTTGTGGTATTGTTTGGAATGTGTCTGCAGGGTGTTCTAGACACAGAGCGTGGGTGTGTAATGGCATGATCATATTGTTTTTATTGGTGGCCATAGATTTGGAATATTGATGTATGGTTACTTATTGCATGTAGAAAGGAGATGTTGGTCAGTTGTAAGTTCCATCATTGTAGAAAATTGATTAACTTCAACATAATGTATCAACTGTTCTGAAAGTTGCTGATTCAGAGCCCTGTATTTGTTTTAGACCTTCTGTTTAGATGTGTTAAAATAAGTCTGTAATATTGCAGCTGTAAGATATCATAGTCAAATGTGTATATAAGTTAACATTTATAAATATCTATTTGAAATGACACATTTTTAAAACTGTTCATTAGCCTATTATTGATCCCCTGAAGAGTATTGTACTGAGATAAAGATACAGTTTATGACCAGTTGGTCGACATTGATGTGTTTGGGACAAAAGGATTCTGAAGTTGATTAGAAAGTTTTCTACTCAATCCTGGAGTGAAAAGTCTCTTTTGAAATACATGTTAGCATTCTAACCGGGAACTTCATGAGGGAGGTCGTCTACGATAATAATGAACCCAGGTCTTCAAAGCAGTTATCACCAAAAGGTCTAAGATGTGGGAGATTGGGAGAAGGAAGGGGAAGCCATCGTTCTGGAGAGCACACGCTAACATCAACACCACACCTCCCATCACTGGCAAACTGTTGTTGTCATAATAAATACTTGTTGACTACAGAAGCATATGTTGATAAGTATTAAGACAACTCGAGAAAGTGGGGGAATCGTAAACTTGAGTTTATATGCGAAACATTTCTAATTTCAGAATTACCTGATGAGGGCTTTGATAGCCATAACAACGGCCACGCCTCCAGCCAGGAATCGGAGTTGGCACATTCGGCAGGTTGGTTTCGTTGCTTACGTCGTGGTGTTGTAACATACACATCTTCAATGGATACAAAATATACATTTTGTGTTTGCAGAAATCTTTTTAGAGCAACAGTTTTGTTTTTTTCCACAGATGTTTGATAGTTTATTAACATTTATTAGTGGCTCTCTATGTTTTCAAACTTGATACAGATATCGTGACACTTGCACCACACTGATAACATATTTTTGTTTTTACTTATTATGAATATATGGCTTGTTTTGTTGAAGGATATATCTTGATTTTGCATTTATGTTGTTTTAAGAAAAACATTTGTTTGGAATTGTTTTTGTTGATTTTCCAAATTGACAATTCAAGGATTTATCAATCTTTATTTATCAAAACTTTTGTTAACAAAATCCTTATTGCAGAGGTATAATAACTGTACATGTAAACATTGTATTCAATATGATAATGTAGAATTCTTATCAGTAGAATATGTGTCACATGACCAAACCAACACATGCAATTAGACATTTCAATTTGTGTTTGTTGATAATCTTTTTATTAATTCCTGTAAATATTGGGACAGACATCATTGTCTGAACTAGTCTAGATAATGGAAGCTTTTAGAAGGCAGTACACCTCAATCATATGATGTCCTACATGTCCAGCCCTGGAGGATGTGGTCTAAGATGTTATTGATTGAACACTGGTGATACCGGGCACTTTATGGGATACAGTTATGAATTTACACGGGACACTTTTCCTCCAGGGGTAAATTGTGGTTTGCCCTACAGTACATGTTTTTAAGGTGGAGGGTATTTAGAACTATTGTGTCAATCTTTTGACAGTTTGGATGGAATGAGTCACAAAGGATGAATTTTCTAATTGTGATGACAATCAATATGTTAAGAATATGATTACTTCTTACTAGCTTTTCTGTGTAGTAGATCTTTGTGCAAGTCTTCCTGTCTGATTGTTGGCTAATATATCTTTCATCGGTATAAACCTGTGTGGACTGCAGCGTGGTTGAGGAACAGTTCAGTGACACCTATCCTGTACCTCCCCTTCTCCCCTCCCACAATCTCCCCTCCCACAATCTCCCCTCCCACAATCTCCCCCTAGACTACAGGTGTAGACACATTCAGTTTCACTTGCAATGCTATACCCCCATTCCCCTCTCTGATTACCTCCTCATCCACACGTCTCCAAATTCAACCCAGTTTGTAATACTTTGCTCCATTTCCCCCTCCCCTTTCCCTTCTATGTTAAACCCACCTATCTGATAGGTGTACAGGCATTCAGTATCAGTGGCAGTGCTGTACCCGCTTTCCCCACCCCACCCCACCCCTCCCACACACCTCCATCCTAAACCCACCTAGCCAGCAGGTGTATAGACATTCAGTATCAGTGGCAGTGCTGTACCCCCTTTCCCCACCCTCCCCTTCCACAATATCCCCATGTTAAACCCTCCTCTCTGATAGGTCTATAGAAATTCAATATCAGTGGCAGTGCCGTACCCGTTTCTCCACCCCACCCCTCCCTTTACCCCTCCTCCCCTCCCTTCACCCCTTCGCCCCTCCTCTCCTCCCACACACATCCATGCTAAACCCACCTAGCCAGCAGGTGTACAGACATTCAGTATCAGCTCCAGGGCTATAGACCAAGGTTCACACTTCCCCCTGTCTTCCTCTGATAAGCACCGAACCTCAATGTTCCAATCACACTGCACATAATTAAGATTATAAGGCTTCTCACCTTGCTCCAAACACATGCAAGCAGTGATCGGCCTGCTTCCTACATCGGGGATATTTTCGACCATTCAGCCTCCTCCGTGGCAGGCTTGGTGCCGGGCTGACATTTGCCTGTTTTCCTAGCCAGTGAGCACCCATGCAGAGTATGCCTTGAAGAAACATGTGATATTTGCTCCCTCAGAGCCACGGGCCAACTTGTGTATTGTTTGTCATGACATATTGTTAGGAGAGATGGTTAGGTCAAGACGGAACAAGATCGTTGGTTGTTGCCTCAGACATGATATAAGTGTACATCACGCTGGTTGATAAGCACCGTATCCCATGATAAGCCAGTCTCACTTGGTGGTGCCAGTGTTTGGATTGCTGACTGCTTTCATTTTACTTCATGGATAGTGGATGGAGTTCTCACTCACTGGATTGTGGTTCTGAAGAATTTAAAGAGTGTTACTGGTGTAATTAGGTTTCAATGAATTAGGAAGCACTGGTGGATGGATTATAGGAAACGGTCCGTGTCTTGCTTGCTCATTGCTATGGCAAGTGCAGTGATATAGAATAACAGATATGTTTGGCATTCTGATGGAGTTGCTGCAGATGTTGTGAGAGGGTAAAGAAAACATTAAATCTCTGTTCAACTCGGTAGGATACAATCAAGCTTATTTATACAAATTGTGATGGATTTATTCCGATTAGAAGAGTTCCCAGCCAGGCCGAGGTACCGGTGTGGTGCTGAGATAATTATTCTGGTATGAAACAGGATATCCTGGATGAGAATCTGTGCATATCTGACCAAGGTTTTGGGATGTGCACATCTGATAGGAAATAACATTTTCCGTCATTGTCGGCAGTTTCATCAATTTTGGAAGGTGTGTTAGAGCCTGCTTATTCAAAACAAATGTGTTGGCCAAGGTGAGGTGTGGAATGCATCACAAGGAAGTACGTTAACAATATGCAAGTGTGGAAAGATAATAATGATGGCGGAGTTATTGCAGGCTAGGATAGTGTATCTGGGATTGTTGAGTTACGTACGTCGATGGCGCTGTGTAAGGTGTTGTGTTTCCCTGTTATTACAGATGCCGATGAAGTCGATGCTTCCTCGGCAACGAGGACAAAGACGCCGACCAAGGAAATGGGGAACAGACCCAAAACACCCTCTAGTAGTGAACAGAGACCCAAAACGCCATCAGAACGCCCCAAAACACCTACAAAGAATTATGGGATTACGATGGACAACAGGGGGAGACCTCCCATTTCTGCTCGGCCGGACATGCCGACTAGGCTACAAGATTTACATTTAAGGAATGATGAAAATTCCCATGAATTTAATACCCATCATAATCATTCCCGGACAGATTTTTATAATTCGGGTAATTATGAACATGCAAATTCTCGGCCTCCTCCAGGACCCCGAGACCATCAACGTCACAACGATCACGGGTTCCGGCAAGATGGTCGACGGCCGGAATTCCGTCACGATCCTTACGGTAGTCCAAGAAGTAATTATCCTATGCAAAATTCTTTTGGTGAACGAAGGGAAGTGGAGCGAGAAGGGAGGTATGGGTATGACAGGGGCGATAATGCCAAACCGGGACAATTTCGGAGTCGTACGCCGGGTCCCGAGTTAATGAATCGTGGTATGGGCCCGGACTATAGAACAGATACTCACAGACCCAAAACTCCCACAGCTCAAGATATGAGAAGTAAAACTCCATTGCCAAATTTTTCTCAGAATGCACGCGACTACAGCCAAAGTGGGAGGTACACTCCAAACCCTGCCTGGCAACATGGACGATCATACCAACAAGATTTTAATCGGCAGTGGCCAGGTGATGTGAATTCGCCGCCGATATCAAGAAGGTTAGAATCCTTCGAAAACTCTGTTCACGATCGCAGTTATGGTAGTGACTATTCCCGGAACGCTATGGGCCAGGGATCGCCTGGCGGTGTCGGTCGGCCGCCTCGGCAGAGCACATCATTCGAAACGGAAGATCCAACACCTAGCAATATCACTCGAGTGCCTAAACGGCCACCTTTGTATTCAGGGTCTTCGTTTTCAAATCCAGGAGGACATTCTCCAAGGAATATGAATCGCTTTCCTGAGCAGCGTGAGGATGACTCGCACTTTATGGAGATGACGGTGCATTTACATCGACACGAGAGTGGGTTTGGATTCAGAATTATTGGTGGCACGGAGGAAGGCTCACAGGTAAGTTAGGATTCCATTTTGATATATTCTTTTCAACTGGTAAATTAAACACATTTAAAACATTAACCCATGTGGGCAATTGCAACTGACGAGAACACTTTAACCACTTGGCTACCCAAACACACCCAAGTGATAAGGACAGGAGCACTGAAACCCATTTTTTTGGTTTTGTCCTATGAAATCTTCATGTGCTGTGATGGATTGCTTGATTTCTCTTATTACTGAGAAACAGAATGAAATGCATTTTTAAATCAGTTACCATGGTACAGTCAAAACCTTTCAAGAATTTGTCAATTGTGAGTTATTTATGCCAAACATTTGTGTTTCTGTATCTTTGATAGACCCATGAAGGTCCGGGTTAGAACTGGTCTTCAGTAACCCATGCTTGTCGTAATGGGATCAGGTGGTCAAGCTCGCTGGCTAGGTTGACACATGTTATCAGTTCCCAGTTGCGCAGATCGGTGCTCAAGCGGTTGATCGCTGGATTGTCTGGTCCAGACTGAATTATTTACAGACCGCCACCATACAGCTGGAATATTGCTGAGTGCGGCGTAAAACTACCCTCACTCACAGTATTCTTGATAACTGTGTTACACTTCAGGAAGTGTAAAACACGCTATTGGTTTTCAAAACCACAAATTTACACAGCCTACTGGCAGTTTTCTTTCAGTATTTACACAACAGGAAACTGAATCCCAAATATATTTTTCTATCCAACATGATCATAGTCATCACCTATATAGAATCAACAGATCATGTCGTAGGTAGTGATCATATTCACATCTACAACATCACACAAGAGATTGTTCTGCAACCGATCGGGACAAAATATTACCACAAATAAACAGACAGAGACATTAGTCAGAGCCACGTAGAGTGAAGGGAGTTATTGATACAGGCTGGATCCCGAACAAATAAACAATACCTGACATAGTGCTGTGGCTGTATATTGTGGCGACCAGATAGGGGGTAGGTCCCAAAGGTCAATTGGGGAAGCCTTGCCTTGATGTAGAGAGAATTGTCCAATGGACAGGTGCCCATATAGACTAATGCTTAGTCTCTGAATACATATAATTTTGATAGTAACAAACAAGCCCATTAAATTGAAAAGGAGCCCTAGGGAGACCAGA
>VKKT01001296.1:94304-107135 GCA_008038995.1 Haliotis laevigata | reverse complement strand
ATCTGAAACTTTCAAAAAATATATAAAGTACTCCTACCTCCTTCAGAGTACATCTGCATCAATTGTGTTGCCAAGTTTAAACGGTTAGATAATTTAAAGAGCGAAAGTGATTGGTTGGCTCAACTTCCCAGCGTAGACACCTGATTGGATAAAAAGCCAGTCAAGGGAGTAATAAAATCAAYGGACCAAGCCGTGGATGCATCCAGGGTATAGTGGAGAGTGATCGTAACGTATACCCTGGAGATTATCGAGGATGGGAGGAGAATAAAACTAATAAAAACACACACCCTCACTCACCCATTCACAAATAATACTAGTCTGACATACAGACCCTGAAACAAATGTATCCAAGAAAGTCCACGTAAGTCTAGAAAATGTGGTGAGTCTAGATAGCCACAGTTTCAGGTCTGATAATGAAGAAAGTCTCAGGGCTCTTTTTTCCTTATATAGATATTTGTTTCATTATGAACTGGTTTTTTTTCTGTAAAATATGTTCTTTCCAGAGACTAGTTGTTAGTCTAAAATAATACCTACACACATAGGACTAGCATGAACCAAGCCAGGTTGTTCAGTACAAAAATATCTATGGACTTACATGGTGCAACCATCTTTGTCCTACATTGCATAACTGTCTATGCCATATGCTAGTTTTTAAGTGCATGTGAAGAAAATAAACCATTTTGCCTGACTTTTGAACTCTATGGATCATATCGCAGCACATGCGGTGTGATATCTTTCAATATGTCTCAACATGATGTTATATGAGGGTTATGCATCAAGAAGGTAACAGACTGTGAACATTGCCGGCATACGGTGCTGAGAACTGGAAACAGATGTAAGTGGTCATGGAGATGTGATACAACCAATATCCTTTACCTTCATTAGGCGCCAACAAATCTTTAAATACACTCTAAACAAACGGTTGCAAAAAACGGTGTCTATGTTTAAGCTACTTCCAACTGTTCGTTCAAAATAATGATTGAAGATCCACAACCTGCATTGTTGGACTCGTAACTCTGTTTCACTTTTTGCGAGTTTTGTACTTCAGAATATATACCACTCAACTTTTGATAGGGATAGGAAGTATCCAAGTGAGGTCTGCATGTGAATGATTGTTTGGATGTGTTGCACATATTGCATGAATAGTACACATTATTTCCATGGAGTGAGTGAGTTAGTTAAGTTTTACGCCACACTCAGCAATATTCCAGCTGTATAGCGGCGGTCTGTAAATTATTTCCATGGAAGTGACACATGTATGATGAAACAAATTGTTCAATAAGTAGTCAGTGTCACATTGTGAAGTATCTCATAATTCCTATCATTTGTTGAGTAGCATATTTCATATCAACCGTAACTCACTTTATATGCTAAAGACAAAAGAGAAGAAAAAAAGGTTTGTCTTAATTTCTATATGAATAAATGAAGATTCTTATTCAGAAAGAGTTTTAACTTGGCGATGATTTGGGGGCCAGTTTTAACTTGTCTGTGTTTCCGATTTCATCTCTGTTGTCCACACAAACATTTTTTGAAACATAACCGTGAGAGGGTAAGATAAGCTGGTGTATTTGGGTCCAACTTTCTCCTGTGTTTTTGCACTCAATCTTCACGCTGCTGAGTGCAAGTTATTTCAGATGCGATCTTTTTCCATGACTCCCGCCAGATCAGTCTAACAGCAGGGGGAGTGTGTCATGCAAGTTGTGTTCAGGATCTATAATTGGTTTTCTATCTCCCTAAATCATTTCCACACCATTGACTTCCTTAAATGAGTTGAGATCATTTGACATATAATCTCAAAGAAATATGCTAACGTGACAAAGGTTAATCTTCTGGGTGAAAAAGTTGAAACAATAACCCAAGGTATGGATATTGGGTTGAGTTTAAAGGGTGCTACCATGACTTGGGTGATGATGGTGGAAGTGGTGCCACCTGGTGGAGTAATCAGGAAGTACTTCATATGGCGTGAACGTCATCGGAGCTGGGTGTTGGTTGATACTGGATCGTGTGCATCACAGGATTAAATAGAGTCATTTGTTGCCGCATTAATGAATACTCCAGAAGACTGGGATCAGTCAGAGTTAGTGCCCTTGGATACCTGTGTGCAACAAGAAACAAATTATTTCCTGTACTGTAGTAATGTGTAATTAATTATTATACAGATTACGATAAGTAATGGATATCTTTACACTTGATTGCTATGATTATCTTGTCAGCAACACCGGGGCGGTGGGGTAGCCTTGTGGTTAAAACGTTGGCTCGTCACACCGAAGACCCGGGTTCGATTCCCCACATGGGTACAATGTGTGAAGACCATTTCTGGTGTCCCCCGACGTGATATTGCTTGAATATTGCTAAAAGCGGTGTTCAACCAAACTCGTCACTCACTCACCATTGTGTGAGATAGTCATGGATGATGATGTATTGATTATATTTCAGATAACCTTTATACCTCTGTGAACATAAAAAATATGGAATTGAATTCTAAAATAATTATGGTTATGATAAATTCTGTAATTATTTTGTTTGTTTGTAGGTGTCAGTTGGACACATAGTTCCTGGTGGTTCAGCAGACTTGGATGGCCGAGTCCGCACGGGGGATGAGATTACGTTCGTAGACAACAACTCTGTCATCAACTCCTCGCATCACCGAGTCGTACAGCTCATGGGTGCCTCCTCCCTCAATGGGCGCGTAACACTTGGCATTAGGCGGAGGATTACCTCATTTCCAGGTATGTGAAGCTCAGGCTACACTCAGAAGGATAGGACACAGCTTGGTAAGAACTGTGTCTGTTACCGGACTGGAAAATTGTATTTGAATGGAATTGATTGAAGAAATATTGTATGAAAAATGTATTATTCAAAAACATTTTGATTTTATGTTGTTTTCATGAGCAGAAAAATAATACATTTGTAACTCTTGCTCAGAATAACGATTTCTCTGTAGTTGACTCTTTCATTTTTTGTCTGAAAAAAAATAATAAAATGTCATCTTTAACACGGGTCAGAGAGTAACTGCTTTTCTTCTGCTATCGCTTTGCCAGAAGATGCTTACTGTCGCTTGTGGGATGAGCAGGTGCTTGTTTCACAGATGAACAATGTTCCTTCTACTCTGTCTCTGATATATTACATGATAGTCTTAACATGCTCTCTGTAACATTTCTTACAATAATCTCACTCTTTAAATAGCAGTATTTGTCCACATTTATGCCATATTTTCAGTTTTAATAATACTTACTATATGTACAGAGGCTGTGAAAGATTTATGATTAAAATCAAGTGTGTTTTAAGGTAATGTAGGTATATAACATTACTTTTGTAACATGATGTAATTATGCAACAAATTTTCATATTCCGCTCTTTTTCATGTCCAGTTATGTTGATGTTAATCATTTTCATCATTCATATATCTATTAGCTACTGTATCGATGCTCGTTATCTCGAATGGTTGTCACAGATTATTGGTTATTTCACACAGGCTCCATACAATAGAATGATCTTACAACTGGCACAAGTTAAAGCAGTCTAGATTGTCTTATCACCAAGATACCTCTGTAGAATATGGGCTCAGAGTTAGATTTATAAAGCTTTTCTATTTCAAAACACTTTCTGTGCCATTTTTCATTGATAAATCCCACTCGAGATAACAAGAATCGACTGTAGATCAATGAGGATGAGATCAGCAAACTGAAGGGGCCGTTGTAATTTCTGATCTAGATGTATCTCAGACGAATGCTAACACATCATCCCAGTCATTCCCGTATGACGTCACCGTCACACGCAAAGAACGGGAAGGTTTTGGGTTTGTAATTATATCCTCTGTGACCAAGGCGGGGACGACCATAGGTGAGTTCATTGGTACGTGTCGCCGGGACAAGGTCCTCATTTTTCTTCCTCTTGAATGACTTGGTGAACACTCGTGGAAAACTGGCGGCTGAATTGCATTACTCCATCTCACACAGAAAACATTGACGGTCATGTTGGTATCTTGACCTTTCCCAGTTTGGCAGTCTGTGTCAGACGTAATACATTACCAAACCCTCAGTTGTGTTGGCAGAGCTTTGACTGATGTTTAGGGCTATAACTTGATCAGTACCGAAATGTCCAAGACTTTATTACAAAATTAGTTATTATTAAGAAGAATGGTTTGTCACAAAGTAATAAACTGTCTTGTTTTCTTCATATATGTCCAATGGCTGAAATATTGCCGATGTGACTTTAAATCTTAACTCACTCACTCACTCATACGTATCCAGGTGCGGTGGGGTACTTTAGTGGTTAAAGCGTTCAAGACCCAAGTTCGATTCCCCACATGGGAAAATGTGTAAAGCCCCAGCCATGAGATTGCTGGAATATTGCTAGAAGTGGTGTAAAACCATACTCACTCACTCACTCACTCACTCACTCACTCATATATGTCCAAAATTCTCAGTTGACCATACAAGACCTTTGTTGTTGTGTTCAAACATATTTTGCACAAAAAGACAAATATCAAGAAAAAGATGCAGGAAATATCATACCAAACTGCTTCTGGTCTTGTAGAAACTATTGGAGTACCTTTATCCCATTCTCAACTGTTGTCTTCAGTCTCCTGTTATCCAGTGATCTATTGCTACATGAAAACAAACTGTTATCAACTGTATCTGACACTTACCCGCTATATTAACGAGAAAATCCAACACAGAGGCATGACCCGACAAGAACTGGCAGGTAGCCATGTATGCTGGGCACCCAGATGGAATTCTTCTCTTGGAACAATCAGAAAACCTACTTAGAGGGCTAGTTCTTGACTGACTGAAGCTGGAGCCATTCTGACCTGGAGGGATGTGGGAGGTACAATGCATACCACATTACCCGTGGTACTTGTTAGGCTGTATCGCCTAATTGCAGTCTTAGAAGGGGAGTTTATATGGCACTATGTCATCAAAGTAATAGAGGTTGAGTATGATAGGATAAAGTACATGCCGTACAAGACTAAATGTATCTTTGACAGTTCTAGGTTTACTTCATGACACCTCTGAAGTCATACATCAGACCATGGGACCGTTCATTATTTATGGCTAGGGGAGGTTATGATGATTTTTATGAAGAATCATGTACAATGTGAATGATCACACACACACACACACACAAAAATTTGTGTACAAAGTAAGTGACCCCCCCTGCATGTCATGTACAAAATCAAAATTGACTCTCTCTCTCTCTCTCTCTCTCTCTCTCTCTCTCTTCCCTTCCCTTCCCTTCCCTTCCCTTCCCTTCCCTTCCCTTCCTTAAAATCCCTCTTAAAATCATCATCATCCCCATCCCCCACACACACCCCAATATATTATGAACACTCCCCAATAGAATTAGTTTGGACATTTCCTTTGAAGCATTTCTGGTAATCAAACATGGTTTTGAAGGTTAGTATAGGCAGAATATCTGCATTTGCTACAGACACAAATCAGTACCCAACACCCATACCATTGACTCCCAATTTTGACAGCAGCCGCCAGACTTTCCTCCGAGCTGGTTGTGAATGTATAAGACAAAAGGATATTGTAATGCATGGGTGCCTTGGTAGCACACCGCATGCCATGTTGCTGGGTCAGCACAGATACTTCACATCCGCCACGACATAGATTGATGAAAATTGGAAATTAACCCACAATTCTGATTACTGTTTCAATGAATCGATTGGTTTGAAATTAACCCCTTGACCTCACTATGATGTTATTGATGGTTATATTTCTGTGAAATAGATTACTTCATTTCCTGTTGCAATGCATTATGTGAAGTATCGGTGGGACTAATACTACTTACAGCATGACTAATTCTACACAGGTAGAATCAGCTGAGGTTTGAAATGAACACTTGTGGATCGAACCCAACAGGTGCTCTACATAGTATGCAGTATTGTTATAACAAATTCAAGAACAAATTTTGATTTTTCTTTACATTTTTAAGGAATGGACACAGTCATTTTATTTTTTGCATCATTGTTCATTAATGTTTTCATTCAGCAGTTAATGTTTCATAACTTTCTTTCTTAGCAGTTATTCTGTCTGTTGATTTATCTTGCATTCTATGCACAGTGTTGCAACCTCGTAGAATTCGGCTCTGCTTCATATTTATACACCTATACTAGAACCTTTCTCTGTCTATCTCTGTCAAGTTATATGCTTGTGTTGTAGCTAGATCGTGTTTATCTAACTGTATCTAACATTTTGTGTTTGTGTGATACTAGGAGTTGCATGGAGAACACTCATACAAAAACAACAATAAAATAAACATGGTTTAAATAAATAATTTGTAGCCAACAAGACTAAATAATCACTAAAATTTGACTGTTGTGTCGTAGGTTTTAAGTACAGGATGGTCCAGTGACCCCATGCTTGTTTTGAGCGACTGCTATAATGGGGATTAGTTGGACAAGATGGCAACAGAGAATGGATTGAGTTAGGTGGTAAAGTGTTGACGATGCCAGGGGCAGTAGGGTAGCCCAGTGGTTGTAGGCCTGAGTTTGAATCCCTACATGTGTGGAGCCCATTTGTGTTGTCCCACGTCATGATATTGCTGTAATATTGCTAAAAACATTGTCAGACCCAACTCACTCAAACACACATTGGCTAATGCTGCAGTGCCATGTCTGAGATATGACTGGAACCTGCATGCTGCCTTGACATTCGTGCAGGAGTCGGTATGCGTGGTCGGAGTTGTTACGTAGAATACAACCATCAGTGGAAAGTGCTGACTTGACAATTTCAGACAAGGGGGATGCTGATGCCTCGAGTGAAACTGTAGAAAAGTCCAAGCCGCGTGTTCCGTGGATCGGTGAGATCGATATTGTCAACCGCCCACTCACCTTGTGTACAAACCCGAGTCGTGGTGTTTAACATCGCCGGCCGTGTTCACTTCATACATCAGTATAGCAATCACTGGCTGTGAGGAGTACCTGAACGCATGCAAGGGTTGGAAGCTCATTATATTGTTGTGCACAGTATCTACCCTAAGCTAAGACATACACAAAAGCTAAGAGGTATGGGAATTATGAATTGTCGGTCTTCATGGCGAGTGCATTAGATTTTAAATTCCAATTTTCGTGAAGAACAATGCATTCTTACAACTTCATCCTGTTGCCATGGTACTCTTCACAAACAATGAAAACAACTAAACAATTGGAACAAACGAGCCAATCAGTTCGTTTGATGATCAGTAAGAATTACTGAAAATAATTCCAATATATCCGTGAAACTGAGTAATGTTGAGGCATCAACCCTTGCTTGATTAATTAGAAGAATTACAATTTGAAGTGAACATGAACCGTTTGTACCTTGTATTTGCTGAATCCGTGGAGTTGTCCGTTTGTCAGTTACTTGGCGTGTCCGCATGCTCATTCAGAATGATAAACTCCGGACAGTATAGTTGAGGTCTGCATGCGTGGATTGTGTTTTATTCATAACATGAAAGTGTACGTTTTACTAAATGTCAGCATGAGCTGTTTAATCTTAGTTGCCTGGTCCGGACTTGACTCTTTACAGGTCTCTGTTATACAGTTGCATTGTTGCTGTATATGGCATAAAACAATGTTAATCTAAGATGAACTAAGAAAATATATGCATTAAACTTTGAATTTTTGAAGTTTACAAGTATAATAATATAATATTAAACATGCTACACAATAGTTTTTGTCAATCATGCCCTTTCAAAAGTCCCCAGTTTTCATAAGAATACACAGTGTCAGCACCTAGTACATACACAGTTGTCTCCCCTTCCTTTCATTTGGAATTGGTGGATGGTTTCATGGTGCAGGGGTGATCCAGTTGGTATTGTCAGTGTCATGTCAGCCTCAAGGCCTGGTTCTAAGAAGCTGGTTTGTGAAACAGGGCCGTTGGCCCTTAACCGTATAGATCAAGCAGCACTATGACCTTGGAATGTTGTCCAACCCTGGCCGTATGGATTATCCCTAATGATAACAGTCACTGAGATTTGGCCTGGCTGTGCTAGTGTAAGATCTTACCCATGCAATGAGGCCCAGAGTACATGATAATGACCGCAGGGGACCACCACTTGGGACACTACAATGTACATTTATACAGCTGTTGTATTGAAATCAGGCTGAAATATTGCTAAAGTTTTCTTACTCTTACACATTAACAGATTAGCAAAATAGCAGAAAGGTTTATTCCACATATCCAGTATTTATTGTTAACTTATAATCTGACATAAAATATTCACTTGGTTCAAATACTGTGGCAATAGACCTCGAGTCGGATCACTGTTGCACCATCCACTTTCCAACCATCGGTCTGCCCGCTGACCTACTACATTGGTTTTCCAGTTGTTTATCCGTGTGTTTGATCCAGTTGTTAATCCNTGTGTTTGATCCAGTTGTTAATCCGTGTGTTTGATCCAGTTGTTAATCCGTGTGTTTGATCCAGTTCTTTATCTGTGCTTTTGATCCAGATGTTAATCCGTGTGTTTTTGTGAATTTATTTCTATTTTTACACATCACCATGATGGTTGTCAGTCATGTTTCGGGAAAATATTATTTTCTTCTGTTTCTTCATCTTGCACATATGTGTCTATTCCTTTTAAGGTTTGAACTGGTTGTATGCTAAGCTGTACATGTTTGCCATGTTCCTAAATCTTGATCCAATACAATTTGAACGAGAAAATACTAACAAAATTGGCATGCTCATGTATAGGTGCTGGTATTGCCATGTTTAATGTCCAGAAGTAAGAACTATTTTACTTTTCAGGTTAAGTCAAGTCAATGTTTATCTGTGTCTCCTCTGAATTAACAGTTCTCCAGATTAATTGCATATGGCTTTCTTGACAACTAATTAGTTCTAGGATGTGGTTACCTCTACTGATAATCTAACTGTCAATGATTGCAAGCTTATTAATTCAGCATCGATTCACTGTCTTGCTTGATCAAATACTGCACTCACAGTTCACCTGACAAATACATCTCTTGTATCATGATTCTTCATTGTGGAAACTATTTAAGAAACAATCTTGTTCTAAATGTGATGAGAACATTCTGAGATGTATTTGTCAGTAATTTACCAGCGAGGAAGAAATGCATATTTGACTTGTGTCATTGGGTTTACAGGTCGCATATTAGAAAACAGTCCAGCTGAGCGATGTGGCAGATTACATGTCGGTGATCGCATCCTCGCCGTCAACAATAACGACATCACAAACATGCACCATGAAGACATCGTCAACCTCATCCGAGATTCCGGCTACTCTGTTAATCTGTCCATTGGTCCACCACCGGGTAAAGCTTCAGGTTGGTGGGTTAATTTGTCTGCATGTCACTAGTACTCTCTTCCCTGGGAAGATTTGGGGGCAAGATAGATCCCAATACCCCATACTAGTCTCCCTGTGGCAATTCAGGGCAGGATAGCTCTCCTGTACCCCATACTTGTCTTCCTGTAGAGATACTGGGTCAAGATCAGGGATTTACACAGACTTTAAAAATGGGAGTCATGGCGACTCACAATATTTATTTTGGGGAGTCATTTTCAATATTTGGGAGTCATGAAAAGTTTAATATGTCTTTGTGCTAATCATTCTCAGTATGTAAATGTCACACCACCAAATGAAACTACAGCATTGTTTAATTCAAACAGCCAGGATTACTGTCTCCTCTGAGTTCTTTGGAACAATCTGACAATATATTTTGTTTGCTTATGAAATCGATTTTATTGAACTGAGTTGTGAGGGTCACCCATAAAACCTGCGTTAAGGTTGACTCGTATGATAATATTTTGAGAGTTATTTACAAAATTGTTGCGTCGAATACGCAGGAATAATGAGTCATGTAAAACCTTGTCAAGATACATCCCAATACCCCATACTAGTCTCCCTGTGGAGATTCAGGGCAGGATACAATACTGATATATTTGTGGGTAACAGCTTGCTTTATTTTGAGATTGCGACATTTTGCTTCACTACTGTACTAGAACCTGTATCAAAACATCACACTCACAAAGTATAAGTTATTATCCATAAATGTATCAGTATTTATCTTCCTAGCACCTAACATGCCACTCAAAGGAGTCAGGACAGGATACTTCCCCAGTAGCCCATACATGTCTCCCTGTACATATCCTGGGTCAAGATAGAACCCTGTACCCTATGCTTGTCTCTTTATGGATACCCGTGAAGATCCGGGTTAGAATATTGATCTTCAGAAACCAATGCTTGTCGTAAGAGGCGACTAACGGGATCGTTTGGTCAGNCTCGCTGACTTGGTTGACTCATGTCATCGGTTCCCAATTGCGCAGATCGATGTTCATGCTGTTTTTCACTGGATTGTCTGGTCCAGACTCGATTATTTACAGACTGCCACCATATAGCTAGAGTGCGGCGTAAAACTAAACTCACTCACTCACTGGAATGTGGGAAAACCCAGTTGTCTCCACATATCTATGAAATATCTGCTTGTATAGTGTTATTAGCCATAAGTGAAATACCCAGTATAACATGGATCAGCAATACATTGTAAGCGGTTGTCTATTTGCAGATGACAACTCCAGCACAGCCAGTACATCACAGAGGGTAAGTCCATGCTGTAATTCTTAAACACATTGACAACTGTACTTGGAATAAGACAGATAGTTTGTCTGTGCCTATTATGATTTATATGTAAAGTTAAGATTGAATTTTCTTAAAAGCGCTTTGTGTGCTTGATTCAACATAAGTGACCGGTGATCAAACATTTCAAACAAATAATTATTTTGTTCAATATTATGATGGCTTTCATAGATTTTCTTTTCTTAAAGACCCAGGTTTTTTAACATTTTTCATTCAGCGGAAAAATAGAAAACTAAGCATCAAAGCCTCTTTTCCTCCATTAGTCCTGAAATAAGTGATAGTTACCTGCTCAAGCAACATCATGATTGGACCATTCTGTTATCTGCAGAGCTCCCAGGGGTCCATGGTCAATGCTATGGCATACCCAGCTGTGGGTGAGAACGAGAGCAGTCGAAGGCCGGACATCTCTCCACACCATCAGACATGGGACAGGTAGGGCATCAGTTATTTCATATCTCACCTGTAGGGCTGTATTGCTGGTGACAGGGCACCTGTTGAACTGGTCATCAATTGTACCATAAGTCACCTGTAGGAATATATAACTGGTGACAGGGCACCTGTTGTAGGGCATCAGTTATTTCATATCTCACCTGTAGGGCTGTATAACTGGTGACAGGGCACCTGTTGTGCTGGACATCAGTTGTACCATAAGTCACCTGTAGGAATGTATAACTGGTGACAGAGCACCTGTTGTACTGGACATCAGTTATAACATGCGTTAATATCTCGTTCCAAAGGTTCCCACCCCCAACGGCTGAGAAACCGAAAGACCTGCCTCGATCTCGCATCCAGAACCATCACGTGAGTACCGTCTTCATCCACTGCACAGCATCACACCTGCCTGAGTATCTCTTCCAGTCGTAGTCGTTTGATTGTGTGCATCGTGTAGTCTCCATATCACTTCTCAAGGCCGCTTTATGCAATACTTACAAAATAGATTCTTTCACATTTTTTTTTCTCTTTTTAAATCTTTTAAATCTCAATCTTGATTCATTATCATATTTTGGGCAATAAGGTCTGAGGAACATATACTGTATTCAACATATTTATGCCCCTAATGATCAAAATAATGGCTGTTGCTATTTTACATAGATTTGGGTGAATTGGTGTCTTCACTGCTATGGAAATTATCTGATTTGTGTTTAACAGACAGGAAACTTAATTCAACAAATAATTTAAGCTAATTCAAAATAACGCATGAAAGGAGATAAAAACCCAAACAGTAGGTAATATTTGATATTTTAATTCTGATCAAGAAAGATAGTCTTTATGAGAGCCCCCCATCAACTGCTGCAGCTATTGAGAAAGCTTTATGTCTGAATCCATGTGTTTTTTCCCAGGAGCCTGATGAAGGAGAACTGTACAATGTGGAACTGCATCGGGGGTCGAGAGGTTTTGGTTTCTCCATACGTGGGGGCCGCGAGTTCAACAACATGCCGCTATTTGTGTTAAGAATCGCTGAGGGCGGGGCAGCGGATGTGGATGGTAGATTACGGGTGAGCAAGGGGCATAACTCTGTTAATCATCCCACATAGAACATGTTACCATGGGTTATCATTAATCAACTGAGAGCCTGTCCGCGTGTTCGTGTGAACGGAGATTACTTCATGTCATTCTGGTGAACACAGCATGTTGTTGATGAAATCAATCATTTCAAGCAGAAATGAATATTTCAGATTGTATCTTTTTGTCATGGGTACATTCCTTTCCTCTCATTAGCTTCTTTAAGATCACACTTTATGCATGTTCTTAAGGTGAAAGAATTATTTTCATTTACAATTTGTGGGCATGGTGTGTTTTTGTCAATTTTTATATATTTTTATCAGCTTCAATGGTTAAAAATGCAATTGTATATAGTTTCATGAAGAATGGACTGTGTCTGTACTGGAAGTGTGATGTTACTATCAAGGAAACTATGGTTCAAACAGGAAGGTGATAGGTCGGCTAAGCATGGCTTCAATATCATTGTGTGCTTCTTTGATGGGCAGCATGGCTGGTGGTTTGTAATAAGAACACAAGTACTTGCTAATTCAAATCTTCAAGTCTTGACAAGATTTTGTCCAAAAGAGGCCCAAGAGTCAGACATTGTCCTCAGCACCTGGTGGGTAGTTGAGAGGAGGTTGTAAGACAGGGGACTGTAGGCGGTGTCCTGCTTGTTGTGTGTGTGTGTCAGCCACTCTCCTACCCAAGCCAGCATAGTACCTCTGCCACAGGCCAGAAAAATGTGACGATTCGTCACATCTTGCA
>VKKT01001292.1:15191-27784 GCA_008038995.1 Haliotis laevigata | reverse complement strand
CCTAGTGGTTAAAGGGTTGGCTCGTCACGCCGAAGACCCGGGTTCGATTCCCCACATGGGCATAGTGTGTGAAACCCATTTCTGGTGTCCCCCGCCGTGATATTGCTGGAATGTTGCTAAAAGCGGCGTAAAACTAAACTCAGTCAGTCAGTCTGCTTGAAATAATCCGGTCTATTGACAGGTTTGTGAATGTACGTGTGTGCGTCTGGTTGAAATAGTCCGGCTTCTTGACGGCTTTGTGCATGCACATGCGTGAGACTGCTTAAAATTGTCCAATCTTTTGACCGCGTGTGTGTCTAGTTGAAATAGTCCGACCTTTTCACAAATTTGAGCTTGCGTGCGGGTGTGCCTCCTAGAAATAGTCTGTTCTATTGAGAGGTGTGTGCATGCACGTTAGTGTGTCTAGTTGAAATAGTCCAGCCTTTTCACGGCTTTCTGCATACACGTGTGCGTGTTCTAGAGCTAGTTCGGACGTTTGACTGCTTTGACGATATCCATATGTGTGCCCAGAGTTATGGGTGTTTTGTACGCGCACATGTGTCTGGTTCCTTATATACTTCAGGGAAGTTTAACATGGCTGCATCGCTCAGACACGAAAAGGATATCAACTGCTTTCACCCTGAGCATAGCTGGTGATGATGCGCATCCTCAAACAAAGCGTCAATTTATTATAGATGGGACTATACTCAACAATTAAACCTGTGGATGTCCCAGTTGAATTGAACTGTCTTTAATAGCCGTAAACAGAGCTGACAAAATGTACCTTTACATCCCACGGTGAGCTCTGCTCCTGCAGCCATGAGGAGGGGGATGAGGTCGGATATTGGACTGGCCGTCATGATATTGCCTCCAATACTCTATAATTGATAAACAATACTCTATAATTGATAAACACATGGAAAACGTTAATGCAGATAAAAGATATAACGGTATGTGCAATGATGTCGGAAACTAGCAAAGTTGAATTCCATACAGAAGTTTAACACGGCTGCTCCATTTTGGCACACATAGGGCAATCGACTACATGCTCCAGCTGGCGTTGGGGTGTCATCACCTAGAAACCGTTAAATGACACAGATGGAAACCTACTTAACAATGAAATATGTCCCATGTGCATTGAACTACATTTACGGAGCTGAGGAGAAGGTCAAATATGCCAGAAACTCGACAAATATCAGTTTGCTCGCTAGGACCTGAACCAGAAGATCCGGGTTAGATTGGTCTTCATTAACCCATGCCTGTCGTAAGAGGCGACTGACGGGATTGGGATGTCTGGCTTCCTGACGTTTTTGACACATGTCATCGTATTCCAATTATATAGATCAATGCTCATGCTGTTGATCACTGGACTGTCTTGTCCAGACTCGATTATTTACAGACCGCCGCCATATGGCAGAAATATTGCTGAGTGCGGTGTTAAACACGAAACAAACAAACATAATAGGACCTGATAATTATGGAGCTGTCTTCAATATAGTATTACCAACTCACAGCAACGTTCCTGATCTGGTGACCTGCGAACCACCTCAACATCTCAACAAAGGCGCTGAGGGAGCGGGTCTTGTGCTCTGCAAAGTAATTACGTCATGATCTAAAGATCATATAATAAAGGAAACGAAGGTGCCATTTCCATAACCACAAGAAATTGTACGGAAGAGAGTCCATTGTACGATTCTGACAATATCCTATCCTAAGCATGTATTTATGATTCTAAACCAAACAGTAATTTTTTCTACTACTATGTCTAACATATCGGTTTAATATACTGACGCCATGCATAGGACTATGCAATGTTTACCTTCTAAAAAATGAACATATTTAAGCCCTCGAAAAGACATATTCCTACCTGGTAAATCTGTTACTGCCTTCCGAAGTACATCGTCCATGGTTGCCAAGGTAACGGACGCTCCCAGAGTAATTCCATTGGCCATGATCTCTACTACGTTCAGTTCTGCGATGTCCGTGGCAGCAACTAATACTGGGTAGTGCATATTCTTAAATTTGGTCTCGATTCCTGTAACAAATGCAGTGGATGGCGTTGAAGAGGTCAGGCAACGTTGCTTCTCATCGTGACTTTTGATTCAGTTATAGAACAAACATAAATGGTTGGTTGAACTGACCTAATTTCTGACCAGTATGGTGCTTCATGCTCTTAATCTGTGTTTTCGAGCGGAATAAGCTTGAAGGTAATCCTTAAGGGTATTTATTTTATGGTTGGAAGTATATATTTAACAAGAGTTATTGTGGATAACATTCAGTTTAAGGGCAAATATTATGGATAACAACTTCCTTATTATATATACCCATCCGGATCCACCTATTGTCATTTCGTGAAATAAAGGATGACCTCGTGAAAGTGCGAGAAATACCCTGATACATTGTGTCACATACATAGTTAAGACATTATTTCACATAATGGATGGAGAGAAGGTGGCCCCGAAAAGGTATGTACAACAGAGAAGTTGCTATCCATGAAAATATTTGCCCTAAAAAGGCTTGTGTCAAAAATATATTCCCTCAAAATATTCCCGATGGTTTAGTGGACACTAACAAACGAGAATCATTCTTCTGGTTGAAAGGGATGTAGCAGATGATTGTCCTCAGTCATATGATTTTGTCAATGTCCCATGTAACGTCATTTGTGAAATATTTGAAATTATAAATCTAGTCGATCAAATAGGGCCTTAGCCATTAGTCGCCTTAAATTTTATCGTTGACGTCCAGGTTACACATTTTAAACCTTAACACTCATTATCTATTTTGGTGTGTACAAACCTATTTCAGTATTCCCAAGGACAAGTTTGGCGTTGGGGAAATCAGCCTTAATTTCCAGAAGTTCTTCCAGTGTCACTGGGCGGTACCATGTTACTCGATTGGTGGAGAATTTCAGAGATGTTTGGTAGCACGTTGATTTTGTCTACATGAATAGAGGCAAATACGTATGAACATTGTAAACAGTGTGAAGAGTCTTTATCCAAATGCTATTTCTGGTTGACTTGGTAACACCGGTAAGAATCAAATTTATCACTTTTATAAATTTGTGTCAGAATGAGCATATTAAAAGCATAGATTGGACGTAACAGCCGGGAGTTGTTATGTGCTAGGGGAGGTATTCGTTCATTTTGCTCTGAGTCTTGCTAATACGAGAAAGGTTAATTAGAAGATAAAGTTATTAAAATTAGAAGATAAATTTTGCGGTCCTTTATCGTTGATTTAAGACGTTTAGAGTAATTTAAAAACCGAACATTAGCGGAGTCAAATCAACCATAAAGGACCGCAAAAATTGAAAACAGAGTAGCTTTATGTTCATTCTAGCACGACTGATAAGCGTTTAAAAACCGGATTCTTTAGCGCGCAAGAACACAAGGCGTGAAGGGGCCTTTTTGGAAATCAATAGGAATCGTCCACTTGTGGGAGGTGTAATGAATAAAATAAGACAATTTCAACAACATAAATGCTTTATTTCAGGGACCAATATGATTTTTTGTAACAAGTAGCATAAATGGATAATAAAATATAAAGTTTATACTGTGAGCAGGTACAATGATTTGATTTTTCTCAAGTGAATGATTAATCTGCCCTACTGTATGACAATCGACTCGCCCCAATTCAAGCCATGAACTCGCTAAGTTTAGTCGCAGCTAACTTTATTCACGGAAGTAATTGTTGGTAACCACGCTACTATTCCCATTTGGAAAAGACCCGACATGCCAGCATTTATGTGGGACAGTAGAAGTGGAAGGACTGGGCATTACGGCCAGGTTAGGGCGGCCCGGTTTGAAGTATGGCGGAATACTGGCCGCTTTTTCCTGCTAAGAAGTTTCTTTGATTAGGGTCGTGAAATTCTTCTTCAAACCATTCGCTTTTTACTAATAAACATCAAAGATGCTGCCGAGGTAGAAATCGCCGATGTCCGACATGTTTGTTAACAAACAAAAGGGTCATTGTATTCATACGCGGTGAGTCGGTGTTTAATTAGCGGTCCTTAATAGCCATTTAAGTACGGTTTTGATGAGCTCTCAGCCAATCACAATTTTGAATACATAAATCTTTATTATAACCTTCAGCTCAGGTGGAAAGATGGGCTCTTGTGAAGGGTCATAAGCCATTTGCCCGTTTGTCGGTGAGGCCGAATCACCAGTATCTCCATTCGTTGTACCATTTTGAGCTCCCTTGAACTATGAAACAAAATAAGGTAATGTATTTCTAAATTTCAGATACAAAGTTGAGAGATATTTCCCGTTCTGATGAGTTAACAAACATTCATGATGTAATTGACATAAGCATTTTCCCTGCCCTTAATGTGTCCTTTTTGGCACTTGACCAACTTTAGTCACGTGAGAGTTTTCATGCGTGTCAAAGTGGGGACCATTTTTGTCAGACCCACAGATTTATAGCTCCTTAATGCCATGTGTCACATTGCAAATCCGAAATAGGTCGCTAGCACAATGATAAAAATATGTTTCAATTTCATGGTTTAATTTTGATGGACGTGCAGTTGGACAACACAAGAGTATACCATTGCCCTGCTAAGCATGATAAACTTAAATGTAAGTGCTTCCATGACGTTTCTCAAGTCAAGTACATGTATTATGACAGCTTGTAAATACACTGCGTACTTGGATCTTGAAAGATTTATTCGTTAACAACGGGGTACCAAAATCAGACAATAAATAAATTGCTGGGCAATAGAAAGCATACACCTGAAAATGTGACCCCAAATTTACAAACATTGTCAAAACGATATGAGGTTCAACCCTACTGTGAGATATCACTGATACGATACTTGTAATATGATATTCGTATAACATATACTGGACAAAATAAGTTAGGGATATTGGTATTTTTGTGATTGATAGTTCATCAATGTGTCAATGAATAAATACATCATTATTCATAATTTCAAAATTACGTATATCCCTAACTATTTTTGTCCAGTATATATACATCACCATGACATACCCGTTTGTTTAATTTTCCAGTTACCATCAAGCATATAGTTGTATGTTTTCTTTTGCTCTGCAGTTTCTATGTCGTTAAAGAGGATTTCAGCCTTCTTATCAAGTAAATTGATCTGCACGGGTTTGAGAATATGTGGCGTGATAATATATTATGATCAAATGTGATCAAATGAACCGTATTATTGTGGTACCTTTGACTTTGCTCCTGAATTTACCCTGCAACAGTTTTCCCCCATTCCACAGGCATCCTGCAATAGAACGTGTTATATCATTTATTTAAGATAAGATAATACTTTATTAACCCTAAGGAAATATTGGTTACATCGTAAAACACAAGACAGAACAAAAGAAGGAATCGCAACATATCATATTTCAGTAAGCACTGTGATAGTAAACAAACAAATAGATGAGAGCACTAAAACGGGTGAGGAGTAGGATATGATGAACTGAAATGTTGAGGTAAGAAACGCAGTGGTGTGAAATGGTATACATGATGGAAAGATGTTTAGCTGAATATAAATATTTAAGATTAACTGTTGTTACAATATTGAATACCGGCTGGTACAAAATAATGGCGGAACCTGTTTGTTCTAAATATCGGCATGCGCAGACGACGACCTGATGGAAAAAATTCAAAATCGTAAAAAAGAATGTGGCAGCTGTCGTTTACAATTTCCCGCACTTTTTTATGATTTGCTGCTCGTAAAGTAGGCCGATAGACTGACTGATTGAGTTTGGCTTTACGCCGCTTTTGGCAATATTCCAGCACCATCACGGCGGGGACACCAGAAAAGGGCTTCACACGTTGTACATTACAAAGCCGACCTCAGGATACAATAAGTATTACAGAAATACTCTCAGTCAACGTACGACGTATACTTGACATATGAAGCAGGTTTCCATCGTAAACGCCTACCTTAGCGAAATAGTTTAAGCCTTGCAATATAGGCCGGTATCCTGTACAGCGACACAGGTTGCCTGCAGTAGAGGATATAAACTCAGTGATGGTCACAGTTTCAACGTGAAGGAAAACAGAAAGAGTAACGTTAGTAAAACGCCGAGTGAGTGAATGAGTTAGGCCAACATGTATTATTTTGAGTATATACCGCGACGTGTTGGTGTAAATGCAGAAGGTAGTTGCCTCGTTGCTTTGCAAAACACACGGTCACGTCTTCAATGCTTTATAACTGACATTTATACGCTGGTATGATGAAGAGGAATACGTTTTATGGACATACAACCTCTTTATTGAAGATGTGACGTTTCGGTGCAGCTGATAACGTGCTTGCTCACATATTTTGCAATAAAGAATTTGTATGTACATAAAATTGTCCCTCTTCGGGTTTAATGGTGACATAGCTTGAAACATAACCAGGACTAGTCCAGAATTTGAACTACTTTGAGTTACGTATACGATTCATATTGTATACTAGTACATACCTAGAATGTCTTTGTATACTCTTCAAAAAGTAGGGGAATCTGAAGTTTGAATTTGGATAGGAAGTATACGCGTTAACAGACTTTTCAAAGACAGACATCTTGTGAACGCACCACCATTTCTCTTTATCACCCCCCACCCCCCGTGTAAACATAATGCACGGGATGTACGTGCACAATGCAGTAGAGCCACAGACGTGCATGGGGTGTCATTCTGGAATTTGACGGTTTTCAGGAAGGTCGATAAATCACTGTAGACCATTAATTTTGACTATCATCTTGCATCACACAGTTGTTAGTGTTTGAATGTTATTGTTTGAAATTAAAAATCGTACACGTGCAAATTTCACGTCAAACATCAGTCATCTTTCAAGAGCGATTACTGTACAAACAACTATGTTCATAAGGAAGTGCAAGGGGTGATGCACTCTCAAAACATTCATTATTATCATATCAACATTGATTGACTCTGATATATCTCCCAATGTTTTCAATCGTAAATAAAAAATTAACTTCCCCTACATTTTTTGAAGAGTATATTATGGTTTAGGTATATTGGCGTAAAGATTATTTACCGTCGAAGCTGTCCTCTATCTGTTGTCTGGTTGGCTGATGGTTGTTGCGGAGGAGGGTGTACATTGACATGACGATACCAGGGGTACAGAACCCGCACTGCGACCCATGGGATTTAGCCAGCTGTTCCTGATGGTTCAATATATAGTTAAAGTTAATCATAAATAACATCATCTGCTTGATCACGTATTCATGGAAGGTTTGCTTCATATAACATCATATTTATGTCTCTGATTATGTAAGGTGTCACTGTCAGCTTTGTGCCATAAGTAAGTGAGGTTAGTTTTACGCCGCTTTTAAAAATATGTACCTTGAGTGAGTGAGTGGGTCAATATGTTTACGCCTCTTTTAGGAATATTTCAGCAATATCACGGCGGGGGACACCAGAAATAGGCTTCCCACATTGTACCCATGTGGGGAATCGAACCCGGGTCTTCGGCGTAACGAGCGAACGTTTTAACCACTTGGCCGCCCATTTGTTTGTTTGTAACGGCAGTCAGAAATAACCCATTTGTCATTTTTCTCAAAGACTCCATATTTTGATATCACGACCTGAATGAATGAAGGTTTACGAATTAAAAACATCTATATTTATCTAATCCACTTACCTGTACTGGGTGCAGTCTAGTCTTACAACTGCCAATCCCTTCCACTGTAGTAACAGCTAAACCATGCAGAGAACACAACGGCGCAAGACATGCGTTCACTGAATAGTGACTGTGCAGTTAAGTATCACAACAGATTAACAATATCTATATTGTATTTTACACATTAGTCCCTAGTGACATGTTTTGACGGAGAGATGATGTCACAACTCTTCCTTATTATAACAACATATCAAATGTTTCCGTGATTTTTCTCTTGACGAATTGACTTGCCATTGCATGTGTTTATTGCGTTTTTCTCCTATGGGGCAGGATACACTTTTCTTTTCTGTATCAAAACTGTATTAACAAAATTTGATAGTAATTCATCAACACTATATAGTCAGAATCATTCACACATAATCGACTCTACTTGTACCATGCAAGCGCTGGTGGAAAATACCAAAGTGTTGAATCTTCACCTTCGACAATGGAACGTATTTAAGACAATAGGGCCTGTGAATCCCGTGAGGCGCTACTCCCGGTACTAAGCTGGTTCCCGGCTCTCTTTGCGCGCGCAAACTTGCGATATGCTCAGATTACTTCTTGTACCAGATTTCCGGTGACAAGCATATATTCAAGAACCGGTTCTGGTTCCAAATTGCGCGATCGCTAAATATGACTTTACTAGACCGGACCAAGTGTACAACCATGCTTGGCTGTCACAGTTGTTGACAGTCGTAATAGGTGTCTAAATTGGGGATGGTTAGTTTGGAATTTTTTATTCCTGCAAGAATTATCGGTTCCATTGCGTCAACTGACAACCATGAGATCATTCGAAAAGGTATGAAACGTTGTTTGTCAGCGGAAGTACTATGGTCTCGGGAAGTGCCGTGTCCTGTTTACGGGCCCTATACGAAGCATTGGTGATTTAACAGGTAATTACATACACTGTTTTGTTTGTTTGTTGTTTAACGCAGCAGTCAGCAATATTCCAGCATTATGGCGGCGGTCGGTAAATAATCGAATCTGGACCAGACAATCAGTGATCAACAGGACACCAAGATCAATTATGACATACACTACTGGTTAAGTTGACCTGCCTCGTATGCCCTATCCCAACACATGATGGTAAATTGTGATAAACTTCTTGACTGACACAAAAATCAAAATTTCAATATAATAATGATCATGAATGTCAGGTTACTGGAATTCCAGGATACGAAATGGCATCTGTGTGACTGTAGTATCTGGACACCATGACGGTACAGGCGCCGCATCCTCCCTCTCCACATCCAAGTTTACTTCCTGTGAGACGCACTGGAACAATAATACGTTCCCTTGACAACCATTTTGTAAACTTCTGACAATACTGATGTGAATACAGTGTGGAACGTTACAAGTGGATTGTGGATTGTATATTTCTTCTGTAGACGCTCCATGTAACATAGTATGCCTGTCAAATCAGTCATAGCCGTTGCCTTAAGCTCCTTCCACAGAGTTTGTCTTGTACAGGCTCATTGCCACTTCTCAGTATCATCAGTGAGTGAGTTAATAGTTAACGTCACATCGGCAATATTTCAGCCATATCGTGACGAGAACATTTTACAGTGAAATGGCATATGTGTATATTATAGAACCTGTCATCGAAGGACAGTAAAACAACTAGAATATCACAAGTAGATTTAAAACTAGTGTGGAAGGTTAAAACAAATAGCACTATTAGGACAATACAAGATAAAAACAGGCTATAGATCGCCAACAATTGACAGTATCATCAGCTTGAAAGCGATTCCGTACATGGATATTATGCTACACGCAACAATCAATGCATGTATAGTGATGAATATGATGTAGGTGGTGGTGGTGGTGATGATGATGATGGGTGGCGAGGATGATGATGATGACGACAACGATGATGGTGTTGAAGTCAGTGAATGCGACGACGACCACGACGACGATGCTAATGATGATGGCGATGGCGACGTTGATGATGAATCCGTCAGTTCTAATCCGAATATATGCAAGTATATTACGCGCTCGAACCAAACAAAATGTCAATGAGAAGCACATACATGTACATGGAAAGTACATCGAATCGAAAATTAATTAAGTATCATCAATCAGTAACAAAGGCCTACATTGTAAATGCAATATTTACTAAAGATACATCAAATGAATCATATTTACAGTGTTTTCGAAGGTATGTCAACAATGTCATCTCGGGATCAGGGTGGCCCTCCACAACCTGAAAGAGATTCAAAATCTAACTAACCAGATTTACAAAAGTGTATCATGGAACTAGTTGTATTCATTTTATTTGTTAATGTTACTGTTTATTGCTCGCCGCAAGTAGTAACATCAGAAATATGTAGCAATGGCCTATTAATAGACACGTACAACCAAATGGGTTTATACAAAAGGCCCTACATCGGTCTGATATTGGTTCTAATAAGTCTTCAAAGTTGTCTTTCAACATTGGCAATTCATTTCTCTTAATTAAACAGAATAAAAGAAGTAGAAAGGGAAGAAGAAGAAAAAGACGAAGATGAATATAAAAATATAATATAATAAATAAGCATTCGATATGAATCATCTATGCATTTAACAGTTAAAGTTATAAGTAAACTTTCCTTGTTGTCATCTGTCGCTTAGCAACCGTATTAATCACAGACAGTTGGTATAATTTCAGTGCGAACTTCTGCTGTGTTTGTACCTTGGCGCCATTGACAAAGAAGACCAGCTCCGTCCCAGCCATGATGATAATCAATGGAGATGTACTTCCTTCACGCTTCTCTTTTCTTAGTGCAAACTTAGTGGACCAACCTTAATCCTGAAAACAATGTACAACAACCGTTAATAAACAAGTGAGAGAGTTGGGTTTTACGCCACTTTGATCAATATTAAAAGTTTATCACGGTAATGTGAATATGGTAAAAGATGATGCACTTTTTAGACGTATACGATAATTGTGAAACCTACGGCTATGTGGAGCAGCCAAACCTTAAAATCAACCTGGATTGGAACCCAGGACCAAGGCTTCTGACTTTGTGAGACTTATATTATTATTATGTTCTACATAATACAAATAGTATGAAGCAGAGAGGAGATGCGTGGTCTTGGCACGGTCAGACAGGAACCGCTGCCAAGTTGAAACCACCAAGAACCTTCCCTATAATGTGTAGACTCCCCAACACTGTAGCCTACCGCATTACCCTGAGAATCCGAAGGACTGTGGTCTCATTGGAGAATCCGAGCACATTCCTGATCTGCATCAAGAGATCAGGACGTACAAAACCAATAGCTGGGAGAACAATGTACTTGAGATTTTAAAGGCGAGGTCAGCATATTTATCATGCTTCTCCTGAATCTTGTTAATCGCATTTCTGTCAGAAGGGGCAGAAAATTGGATGACATAAATATGTTTTCTTAGGTTGTTTATTGGCTTATTCCAAAGAAATTAAAAGCAGCGTTTCACATGGCGACCTTGACATGTTCAGCGTCGTATCACATAATGGAAACAACGAGGCATGCTATAGGAAAGACCACAGTGACGTCAGTGTTTTCATCACGTGACGCGCCCGAGTACTTCCGGTAGGCAGAAGGTATACATAAACACGAGAGAACCACACAAGCTGCACTCATTTCATTACGTAACAACTCTTCCCGGTCTGTTTTTTTGGCTTGAAACTCAGCGTCTTGATAAGATAGTCAATTCTTCTGTGATAGTGGGCTGCGCGAATCGTTCCAAGAAAGGATCAGGGGTGAAATTTCATCGCATACCGACTGAAACTTGCAGACGACAGAAGTGGCTACAGGCAATCAGTCGGAAAGGCTTGACCCCGGAACACAATGGAGATCGCGTATGCGGGGATCACTTCATGTCAGGTATGAGATTGATTAATACTAAAACTATATCAACACTTTTAAGAAGTTCCACGGTGGTTACCTGAACAAATAACTATATCACTTATAATTGTCCTGTTTTCGATCACCAAAACTGTCACAAGCTGCACATGTTTGTAATTACGGCCCTGCTTAAAACTATTTACCAAGTAAATTGCAGTATTAATATGTTAAATATTTTGTACAAATGATGAAATTTATTCACTTGAATTTGGCGCAAAATAACTATGTTATAAAATGCCTCAAATTCCATAGATAACTGAGCAATTCAAAATACCATAACTCTTTTAAATATCAGATCATTATTTATTAAAGTATGCATCATATTTTGCATTGTTTATTGTACATAGGATCTGCAAGCTCTGACAAGAATGATCCTGACTTTGCCCCACATCTGAATATGAGATATCAGTCCACATCACTGGCCACCCCTGAAGCAAAAAACCAAAGATTTCTAAGGGCTCAAAGGCGGGTTGATGAAAAGGTGAGAAAGGAAATAGACCTTCGTGAAAAAGAAGATGTTGCTTCTATTCTCATGGAAATGTCGCTTAACAAGAGCAGCGCACCAGTAGAGGAGGAAAAAGAAAATGAACCCTCACCAAACAAGGTATTCCTGGAAAAAGACAATATCATTATTATAGCTAGTATGTATGCTATGACTAAGCATTCTGAATTATGTAAGTGAGTAGTTTTGGTTGTATAATGAGACAAGAACACAACCTCTATTTTGTTAAATCATTTGTGGAAATTATTCATAATCCAGACTTCATCGACTTTGTGGTACTGTATGGGATAAACGTGTCCACTTTCCACATATTCATACGCTTTCAGTGACTTGAAGGCCCTCATAGATTCTTGGGTGAACTGACCTGGTGTGTCTATCAGATAGAAATAAATATCCGTGAAAGTTATGCCTAGCCATGTTGTCGGATCATCCACCCAGCCGTTTCGCGAACAATACGGGTCAGGCAAAGAGCGTGCCCTGCCGATACTTCAGCTTTATCTCGTATCGTTCGCGTGCCTCAACGTGCCAATTAAGGACATCCACTGTCGAGGTTTGAATTAAACATATTTTTTTTCATGAAGATGAATTGGGATTGGTGAACAAGCATTACTGCTTATATTAACACCG
>VKKT01001291.1:193078-212144 GCA_008038995.1 Haliotis laevigata | reverse complement strand
ATCTCACCAACAAATTACTTTTCACCCCATCTCACCTATAAACTGCATTTTACCCCATCTTACAAATAAACTGCATTTCACGCTATTTCACAAACTAAGTTTCACCCTGTCTCACCAACAAACAAATAAAAACAAAGATATTGAGTTGGGATATATTTTCATTACAAGCAAATATACCTGATCAAGTGAGCCTCCAGCTATACAACTGTGTTGAAGAGTGAAATAACAGCGTCTATCGAGGCTACAAACTCACCATGTGTTCCAGTAATGACTGTACAGAATGACCGTCTATATTTACACAGCAAATATCTACTATATCACATGGTAAACATACTCTGTACGTTTTACATTTTTCTATTTCTTGATTGTTAATTCCATAATGTAGGAAAGATTTCGTTGAATCATTATATACTCATAGAAATGAAGAAGGGTACACATGAAAGTACAAGTGTTCCTTTATCTATTTCCAGAATTTCACTCACAGTGCAATACATACCTTGTGAAGAAACCTGGAAACGAATAAAGGAACACTTTCACTTTCATGTGTTCCCTTATTTGTTTCCATGAGTATATAATTGGAAATTACTAGTTTCACTTACCAGTATTACAAAATAAGTTTTAAGGATTCAAATTTATTTAAATTTTGAATAATTATTTGATTTTTAAGGATAACCTACAAGGTCAGTTTACAAAATGTGTTGTCCCATTAAGAACAGAAACATTAATTTCGTCAAACCAGTGAGTTTATAATATTTAAACTACTCCCTGCTTAAACTGCCACTAGAGTTTGTACCTCGTCTACCGGGACAGTTTGTGCCGTAGGTGCAGTAAACCAATATGACAACCTATGCCCTCATACATACACAGTACTTACTCTTGCAGGATCTGGTTGCTATAGCAACAAGGCTATGGCATTAACGATGAGAGACCCTGCTTCTGAGGAAATACAAATTTCCACAAAATTTACTGAATTGGAATGTGACAGCACAAAATAATGTTTTCGTCAGTCTTATATTATATGGTTGCTCGTCAATATTTTTACAACGACCATTGGTCCAGTTTAACAAATAGTCCATTGTCCATGAAATAACCGCTGTGATAAATGAGCCCAGGTTCTGTGAGTATATAGGTATTTGCCTGAGGGTTATATTTAAAACACTTTATGAATACTTGTACTATACAAAAACGAATTATCATCACATCATCAATTGAAAGACAATTCATAAACTGAATAAATTTAACTAAACAATCTCTCAAAGGAAAGACGGAAGAGAATTATGGGGCCTGAATAGATTAAACAGGAATTCATTTGATTATTTAGTGAATGTTGGTCTAGAAAAATACATTAGAAGTTTGCGAGAACATACTAAGCTTTAAACATAATGAAATCATCTTGTGAATGTGATTCACTGAAAAAGATACGTCAACAAAAATACAAACAGTATTAACTAATAGATAAATAATATCGATAAACAGAGATATACACTCACCAGAGAAAGATATACATAACACAAAGTCAATCATGTCACAGACTATACTAGTAATTGTAAAGGAGATACAGTGGAAACCTGATAAGTAAAATTTCAGAATAGCAGACAACATTTGTAAGTAAATATGGCTTCCAGTTGTCAGAGTGTTGTCAGAGTATTGTCAACTGTATGCCGCCAGTGTAATTAATATGCAGAGACAAAAAGATTATTCATCTAACAGGTTTAAATTTGAGTATTTTGAATAATTATTGATCATTGATACTAATATGCATAATTTCAAAGATTACAATCATTGCCAAAAAATGGCAAAATTCAAAATAACTAAAACTTAGGAAAATGGGAAATTGAGCAGGGTCGTTCCATGAAGTGATCATAGTACTAAGGTGATCGTAACACCCATACGTTAACACTGGCCAGCGGTAGTCGTAGCAGTAAGATCAATTTGTAGAACGGAGCCCAGTTACACTTGCTACAAAAACTACACAACTACAAATGAAATTGAAAGTGTATATAGTTGTGACTACAAAGTTATGTCAACATGGCTAAAATGATATGATATCTGAAAATACATGTAATTTCTAGCAAATATTCATAAATAACAACCTATAAAAGAAGAACTAGAATTGCTTAGGATTTGGAATTTACACAATGTGCATAGTTCAGTGATATACGTTACACTCAGATTTCTCTCAGAGAAATATTAACGTGCATATACAGTTTGTGATAATGGCTGAAAAATTGAGAACCATGCATAAACTCATAGTTTCATCAAAGTGATGGAAACATGAATTCCACTTGCGCGTTGGAATAATTCAAATTGTCCAAAAAGTGACACAATTGCTAAAGAACTTTGATGAAACCAAGACTTTGGTCGAAGATGCATTTATTATTCACTATAACAATTTAAAAAGGAATTCAACAACAACTTCAACAAGTTATATAGTTATGTAAATCTGAAAGTGCACTTGATTGTGTATGGCATTAATATACCATCACTCTAGTGAATATGCCAGACACACTCTTCCTGACTATATCATGTGTTTGATGTTCCCAGATAACAGCACATATACTGAGAGAAACAAATAAAGGAACACAGGAAAATTCAAGTGTTCCTTTAACATCATTCAATTTCCATCACAAGTTTTAAAATCGCTCTGTGGGAGGAAATCTGTGAATATATAAATGAACACTGCCATGAAGTGGTGTTCCCTTATTTGTTTCCCTCAGTATATTTCCAAACACTGAACACTGGGACAGCTAATCACAAACACCCACGTTCCAATATCTACAACATATATATGAAGTCGGTAAACATTCTAGTACTTGGATGTTGAAAGCAGGCCATTTTTAATTCCTGGATCAATCCCGCTTCCATTATCCAAAGATAAAATACCTAACGTCCAAGACACAACTGATTTGAGTTGTATAGAGAGGTAGGACTACTCCCCAATGTACTTCCACCAATAAAGATACAACTTTGATGAAGAATTTAAAGTAAGGTAAAACCTTCCAATGCTTTATCATGCTATTCCAATCTGTAAAATCACATTTTCATGTGGTGTAAACTTAAACATTCCATAAAAGTATTTTTCCCATCTCTTTCACATCAGTAAAATCTGACAATTCATGAGGTGTAAACAACCCACCCCCCATGTTTCAGCTTAGTGGAGACTATTTTGTGCAGTGGTGGACTACCATGCTGTTTAAAATCTGTGAAAATCTATGGATATAAACTGGAAGCCAGGGAGATATTTATTTCATAATATACCAAATATCTGACTTCACACTGATACACTGAAACAACCTCATCCGATGAAAGATATTATATCACCCAAAAGCAATTTGATGTCACTTTCCCGAGAACATATCTATATCACATCATGTGAGATATATTTGTATATCACACCTTAACATATTGAATATCTCATTGTATGGTATAACGGCCATAACACACCATGATATATATATGTCGTACATCTCGATACTGATATTGAGATATGCTGCACATATATCACACAGTGATATATCCATACATGATATACTGTGCATCTCCCCAATGATATACTGTATATCCTGCTGCAGTGAATGTGGAAAGGAGGAAAAAAGATGATCAACTTTCAACACTGTATCACAGTTTCAACGCTATTTGGTAGTATTAATGAACTGGGCCGATAACAGTCATGAAAACTACAGTCAGAAACATCATTTAAATCTAACTGAATAATGAACAAAAACAAAACTATTAACACCCATCATATATAGAACACAACCAAAATTCACCTTCTATAATGAATAATTTCTTCATAGAAAACTTCACCCAATACATGATCCGTTAACTTCTATGCTTCAATTAAACTCAATCCCACTGCCTGAAATCAACCATTCAACTGTTTTTTCTAATTGTATTCCACAGGATGACATCCCAAGTCATGAACTTAATTATAGCTAACATCAGCCTGTATGTTTATGAATTTTAAAGTAAAAATAAATCCCTAAAACATTCCAGCATCCCATTTTACAACAACCCTCCCTTTGATCAGTGAAAGATCCATACAAGTAGCCAGGAGATCAACCTATAGGGTTACCTCAACTCAGTCATGCCCAGAATGGTGAATCCTCATGACATACATTGTTGGCACAAATTGACACATAATGCTAAAGTCCATCTACATGTTCTTATTATGGGAAACTTCATCTAAAAAAATTATTGCTCTTCCTCCTTCTTGCTATCACTCATATCCTTCCTGGCTTTGAAGCCCTTGAATCCAGCCTGAATCTTCAGAGCTGCCTTTTCCACATCGGGATCATCCAGATCAATGTCCACCTCTTCCTCCTCTTCAGTCTTTGCCTCCTGCTTTGGTTCTTCGTTCTCAGATTTGGTGGGGGAAGTTTCTCCTGAGGCCTTCATCTCCTTACGAGCCTTGAATCCTTTGAAGCCTGACTGAATCTTGACAGCTGCCTTCTCAACCTCGGGATCAGTGAGATCGATATCAATCTCCTCCTCCTCCTGCTTGCTTTCTTCTGGGGCAGCCTCTGTGGTAGTTTCTGACAGAGGAAACTTTGCATGTTAACACAATATTAAACTACCAACAAGGTTGTTAGCTTGTTTCTTGTTTGTTTGTTTGTTGTTAAACGCCGCACTCAGCAATATTCCAGCTATATGGCAGCGGACTGTAAATAATCCAGTCTGGACCACACAATCCAGTGATCAACATCATGAACATTGATCTACGCAATTGGCATACGATGACATGTGTCAACCAAGTCAGCGAGTCTGACCACCCGATCCCATTAGTCGCATCTTACGACATGGGTTACTGAACGTCAATTCTAACCTTGATCTTCACAGGTAGTTTAGTCTGTTTCTACATACCCCATTAAGCAATATCCAAGAAATATGATGGTGGCATAGAATCAAGTCTGAACATGACAGTCTAGTGATTGATATTGTGAGCAAAGACATTATCACAAAGCCTGACAACTGAATCTGTTACAGCAGGATTAGGTTGCTGGTAATCAAGTTTTCAAAAGGTTACCAGCAGGGTTTTGGCATAGTGATGACGTTGATACATGAGTGAGTGAGTGAATTTAGTTTTACACCGCTTTTAGCAATATTCCAGCAACATCACGGCGGGAGACACCAGGAATGGGCTTCACACATTGTACCAATGTGGGGAATCGAACCTGGGTCTTTGGCGTGATGAGCGGACACTTTAACCTCGGCTACCCCAACACCCCTGCTGACACTTGAACACACACTTTTAAGCGGTTTCAAAACTGTTTTGTCAGTTGAAGCACTACGATGTTATACTGTTACAATGTTAACAAATGGCAACACTACATTGCCCATGTCCAATGTTGGTGTTTCACCTCTACTGACAAGTCCAGAACAGGAACCTTTTCTGACACGGGATGCATAATTCCTGTGTATTTGACTCAACTATTCTCCAAAATACTAACCAAAATATTTTCACACCAGTTATAGCTGATGCATTATTTTTACAAAGAGTGAACCTTGAGCCCAATTAACTTCACTAAATACAATAAGCACTGGCCTACCCACTGCACCCCCATGAAGTAGGAGGACTTTGCTTGCCTACCTGAATTGGTATTGGTCATGTCCTTGCGGGTTTTGAATCCCCGGAACTGTGCCTGAATCATAACGGCAGCCTTCTCAGTCTGGGGATCCTCCAGATCTATATCAATCTCCTCTTCCTCTGGTTTGGCCTCATCAGCTGCTGGTGGGGCCTCTTCCTCGCCCTGGAATACAAACATACACAGTAAGTGTGTGAGTTAGTCATTTCGGTCATGGGATGGATTTGTGGGGGAGGAAAGTCTCCAGTGATGATAATCACCACTTTCCTGAAACCTGCAAGGATGGTGCTAACTCTCAAAGCATTACAAGTCGGGCAAAATTGGGACTTCAACCAATGATCTTAGGATTCTGACCATAACTGAAGCAACTGTACACACATAAGGACCATCTGACACACATAGAGAGAGTGTCTTGCAGAGACCTTATACGACAGACACAGGGATCATCAGACTGACACAGGGGCAATCTGATTCACACAGAGATCATATGACACACACAGCGATCATCTGACTCACACAGCGATCATCTGACTCACACAGCCATCATCTGACTGACACAGTGATCATCTGACTCACACAGCGATCATCTGACTGACACAGCGACCATCTGACACACACAGAGATCATATGACACACACAGCGATCATCTGACTGACACAGCGATCATCTGACTGACACAGCGATCATCTGACTCACACAGCGACCATCTGACACACACAGAGATCATATGACACACACAGCCATCATCTGACTGACACAGCGATCATCTGACTGACACAGCGATCATCTGACTGACACAGCGATCATCTGACTCACACAGGGACCATATGACTCACACAGGCACCATATTACTCACACAGGGACCACCTGACTGACACAGCGACCATATGACTCACACAGTGGCCATCTGACACACACAGCGATCACCTCACTGACACAGGGACCATATGACTCACACAGGGACCATCTGATGTTGACAACTAATATTCCTCCGGAGTTTGATAGTTACTGACCCTCTGTTTCCCTGCTGTTTCACACATTCCTATCGTTGGATATAACAATATCTGTCTGTTAACTAGAGACCCAAATACATGAACTCAAGTGATCATTAATAAGTTAGTGCCACAGCAACAAACAGCCAAGGAAGCCCACCACAGTCACCTACCTTCAAGGCCTGGACCTCCTTACGGGCCTTATGGCCTTTAAATGAGGCCTGGATTTTGGTGGCTGCTTTCTCGACCTCCGGGTCATTGAGATCTATATCTATTTCCTCTTCCTGTTTCTCCTCTGCAGGAGGTGGGGCGGGGCTTTCCTCTGTCTGGAAGCAGAGGGCGCCACATCACACACACATCACACACATACTACACATGTGAGTAGGTTACCGGTACCATGGTTATGCCTGTATTAGTAATTAATTACACCAGATTAAACACTTCAAGTCATTAAAAAGCACGTCTTATATCTTCTGAAAAAAGAAGAAGTTATTCACAAAGATTTTATAAAAAATATTATCTGTAATGATAACATAGGTTGACTCTTTTCTTAGACAAAAACATCACAAATGTTCACTATTACGAAAAAAACCCATTAGATATATTTTAAATACATTTTATCATTTTGCGGAGGCTTTTACATGCTACTTCAATAAATGAAAAACGTCAGTGTATATATACATCACAATATAGTTAGTTGCACAGGCAATATTCTCAGATCTGCCTCACTGGTATGTCCAGAACTACACATATATTATCATTGCCAATACATGCAAGCTACTTATACATTGGTTGTATGTTCAATAATGATGTGAGTGAATATCATGCAAAATGAGGCCAAGAGAAGCATTTCATCGTTCTTTTCATCGATCACATCGTTCATCATTCTTTTCCTCGTTCTCATTCATCTTCCCACTTACATATACAGAGAGAAACAAATAAAAGATCACAGGAAAATTCAAACATTCCTTTAATATTTTCCTGTTTTCTTCCCCAGCTGTGAATAGCGCTGTGGTGATGAAAACTGGAAAGTATAAAGGAAGGCTTAAATTTTCCTGTGATCCTTTATTTATTTCTCTCAGTATAGATCTGTTTGATTGTTGTTTAACACCACACTCAGCAATATTTCAACAGCGGTCGAGTCTGGACCAGACAATCCAGTGATAGACATCCTGAGTATCAATCCACCTAGTTAGGATAGGACGACACGGGTCAACCAAGTCAGTGAACCTGACCACCCGATCCCATTAGTCGTCTGTTAGGACAAGTTTGGGTTGCTGATGACCAATTCTACCCCGGATCTTCACTGGTCTTATGTCATCTGCAGTGAAGTCTGGTCTGGTTCAAGTCTGCCGACTTGGTTGACACATGTCATCGTATCCCAACTGCGTAGATCGATGCTTGTGCTGTTGATCTGGTCCAGACTCGATTATTTACAGACCACCGCCATATAGCTGGAATATTGCTGAGTGCAGCATTAAAAATCAAAATAACCAAAAACCAACCAGGTTCTGCAAGAATGAGAACAGAACTGGGGGATGAACTGAGAATGGAAATATTCTCTGATTTTAACTATCATCGAAATTCATTCTTCCAAACTTGTTCAGTTTGTAAGCCATAATAACGAGCGTATTCAGTGAAAACAGTCTAGTTAATCTGCCTCTATATCAGATAGAATTGTGATTTCACTTGATTGTGTAGGTACAGTAACCGATGACATCACAATGGTTTGCAAAGTACCATGATGTAATATCTCCTATGGGAGCCAGTTTGGGATGATATATAGTGTTTGATAAAAGTGAATAGTTGCTGACATTGGGAAATTTATGTCCTTTTAACTTCTCTCAAGTGAGTTAGTTGTATCTTACACCGCTTTTAGTAATATTCCAGCAATATCATGGCGGAATATCATTTTTCCAGTAACATAATTTAACAAAATATTTATGGTATATTATTTGGACATTTGATATAGTTGAAACGGATGATGAAATGAACCTAGATGATGCATTCTCTTGGCCTAACAATTATACACAATAAGGGTTTGTTATGAGGAACTAAAGCCGTTCAATGAAATCTCTTGTTACATGCCCAGTATTGCTCATGTGGGTGACAAAGCTTCTGCTTGTGGAAGAAAGCTGGTTAGTGTTATGTGAGGGAACGACTAAGCTGAAATTTAGAAATACTACTGGCATATTTCAAGCAAAATCTTAATGCAAAATACAACAAGTAACTAATACAAATTATATTAAGTTGAATATAAAACATTGCTACTTAAAATGATAAAGCATCAAAATAAGATAAATGTAATCTCACATATGGCCTTTTCATGATGAAAAGACAAATCGAACTCTTTGAGGACAAATATTATTTTCATCAGAACAAACAGAAATGTGGATCACCACATCAACATTGTACATTGGTTGTAATGTGCTGCAAAACATCTCAGCGAGACAAAACACACAAACAGGTGCTCATTATTAATTACTAGACTAGTACAATTGCAGTGAGTAAAGGTGCACTACTTGCACCTGTTCTTTCCTACTGTTATGTTAGCAGTTTTGAGTTATGCAAGTAAATTATGTTCATTTGTAATCACAAGACTAACACAATTTGCAGTGAGTCAAGGTGCACTATTAGCACCTGTTCTTTTCTACTGTTTTGTTAGCAGTTTTGAGTTATGCAAGTAACTTATGTTCATTTGTAATCACAAGACTAACACAATTTGCAGTGAGTCAAGGTGCACTATTAGCACCTGTTTTTTTCTACTGTTTTGTTAGCAGTTCGAGTTATGCAACTAAATAACCCAACTGAAGCTAAGAAAAAATGTTTTTAAACATATCTTTATGTTTGTGTGTTATATGGCTGACTGTTGCTCACATACACATGTATGTTGCTGTCAGGAACAAACTGAACTGATGAATAAAGCAAACTTGGGCTACAGTGTGAACTGCAGTGACGGCAAGCACATTGCAATGGTAGCATAAAACTCCCATACCTTGAAATAGACCTGCAACAGTTGTAGCGCTAAGGTGATCATAACTCCCAGACCTTAACATACGACAGTTGTAGAACTAAGGTAACCCCCTTACTATCACTTATACCTTCATCAATAGTAGCACAAAGATAATCGTAACTCCCATACTTTAACATAAACAAACAACAGTCGTAGCACTAAGGTAACCGTAACTCCCATACTTTAACATAAACAAACAACAGTCGTAGCACTAAGGTGACCGTAACTCCCATACTTTAACATATACAAACAACAGTCGTAGCTCTAAGGTGACCGTAACTTTCATACTTTAACATAAACAAACAACACTCATAGTACTAAGGTGGTCGTAACTCCCATACTTTAACATGTACCTACAACAGTCGTAGCACTAAGGTGACCTTAACTCCCATACTTTAACACATTGAACCTACAACAGTTGTAGCCAGACACTCGTAGTACAAAACTAAGGTGACCGTAACTCCCATACTTAAACATAAAACTACAACAGTCGTAGCGCTAAGATGGTCATAACTCCCATACTTTAACATATTTTTACAACAGTTGTAGCACTAAGGATGTTTCGTATAAGGGTACCCTGGTATTATTAAGGATAAAATTCAAACAACTGACCAAGCACAGCTCAATGTTAGTAGCAATATCATCCTACATGCTGTGATTGTTAGTACTACATCTACATGAGCGGACTCTTTCGTCAGTGTACACTATGCAGGTATGAAGATCTACTTGAGTGAGCTTAAAGCGAAATTTCAAATTTGGGGCTAGTCCAGGTTCAAACCTTTTGGGTTTGCTTTGCTTTGCGAGACATGTGACCACGGAACCCTGCCTGAATCTTGACAGCGGCTTTGCCGACTTCAGGGTCGTCTAAATCTATATCCACAACGTCCTCATCCTGTATGGCCTCAGCCTCACCCACAGCCTCAGCCTCGGCCTCTGGGACTACTGTCTCAGGCTCTTGGTCCTTCTCAACCTGCTGCTGAATTGTGTAAAATCATCATGAGTGAGTGAGTGCGTGAATATGGTTCGATGCCACTTTTAGCAATATTCCAGCAATATGAAGGCAGGGGACACCAGAAATGGGCTTCACACATTGTACCCATGTGGGGAATCAAACCCGGGTCTTCAGCGTGACAAGCGGACACTTTAACCATTAGGCTACCCCACCGCCCCCCCAAATCATCATGAAGACTACATAGAGGATTGTTGTCTTCTTTGTCAAACATATTTCAATGTCATCAAGTGAACAGACAAGTGTGATATTTTCTTGATTGGTGTGGTCATGAGTCAAAATGTCAAGTTTGTTGGATCACAAGTTGAGATAAACTTGTGCTTTCATCAGTTATGACAAATTCTTTGTCATTGAGCAGACTAAAACTAGATCTGGCATGAGGTGTCACTTGGGTAAGATATCAGTCTGATATTTTCAGATTCAAAGAGAATCACACCCCACTGTCCTTTTACTTCAAATCTACCAACACATAATAATAATAATAATAATAGTGCATTTATATAGCGCTAATTCCAAACATAAGGATGCTCAAAGCGCACATGGGAATTATATCCTGAGGCCTTGATTTATACACAACCTTCCCAAACACATGCTAGAAACAAGGAAAGAACATTTCCCAAAGAATTCTCTAAAGAAATCAAAGGACATTTCTAAAAAGTAATACTTGAATATAAACATATCACCATCAAATTTGTTTCAGGGAAACAAAACTCAAAGAAACTTATTAAATATGTTACTCCTGTAAATACAAAGCTGTTGACTAGCTGGAAGATTCAAATTACAAATGAAGTGATACATGAAGGTATAGAGCAAAGATTTGTTTATTTGTTGTTTAATGCCGCACTCAGCAATATTCCAGCTATATGGCTGCGGTTTATTTACTCCCATAGAGTAACATAGGCGTAAGACAGGCAGTTTAAGGTTGTTTTGTACAACGACATCTAGGATCCCCACATGGGATGTCAATGAGACGGATAATAATAATAATAATAATAATAATAACGAGAAGTCTTATCAAAGCATGCTCAAAGCGCTAACACCCTGATTATTATAACCCCGGATAACCCAAGCTGCCTGTTAGGCGCTAGAGGGTTATAGGCACATGACTTTATCCACCCGGGTACCCATTATCTGCTGGGTGAACAGAGGCAATTTTGAACAAACTCACTTGCCTAAGGTGAGATCACACGTATCACATGTGCTTCGTTGTGGGGCAGGACTGAAGTCCTAGAAACTCTCAGGAGTCAAGCAGTCAAACACGGTCACCCATCAAAAGACTGTCTGAGCTCGACGCTGCTTAACTGCAACTGATTCGTGACCTGCGCTTTGTGCACAGGACCACCCGCCACCACTTGACGGATGCTTCAAGTCATTTTTAATTATAACCTCTTTTCAGTAATTCCAACCAAACTTTGCCAGGTATAAATAAAGGCAAAACATTATCAATTGCTACAGAGAGAGAGAGGAAGGATGGTGTGTAAGGACAGAGGAGAAAGGGTGTAGAGAGGCAAAAGTAGTGTTAGAAACAGGAAGGTGATGACAAGAGATAAGTTTGCAAGTTTTGATATTTGCTACTGAAGTGAAACGAATCGCAAACCGTGCATTATACATATGAAGTTAATTATATTATCATTCCTTGTGTTTTGAAGTTTTTAAGATACATCAAGAATCTCACCCAAGTGTCTACTGATATCAACACGAGTTGATAAAGTTACAAATATCCGAGGCTTGCCGAGGATATTTTAACTTTTATCAACGAGTGTTGATACATATGATATCAGAAGACACGAGGGTGAGATTCTATTTATCATCAAAAATCACTCTTCATTAGCTTTCAATGAAAAATGTACATCTGTGAACACAGTACTCCCATTAGACTTGCAGTGCTGCCATGTCATAGCATTGTGACGTCATCAAGTTCATGACGTCATAGCATTGTACAAAATCTACTGTCAAAATGATATCTCCTAGGAGATATCATATGATTTCACACAAGAAATATCTCCTGTGGAACACTATTTTGGATGATAAAATAAACTATTATTTTGTTTTATTTGATAACAGGCATGGTGGGTCATGTATAGCCATTGCTAGTGTCTGAGGAAGGATTTCCACCTTGGGGAATTCCATTTTTGTTGCACTTGGGTACAGTGTGGTTTGACTACAGCAACTTCATTTTGTCTATAAAACAATGGTTGATAGTGTGAGCATCAGTTCACTTCTCACACAAATCCTCTCTCACACCAAGCTAAACGGTTATTCGAGTGAGTGAGTGAGTTTAGTTCTAAGCAACACTATACAATATTCTAGCTATATGGTGGCAGTCTGTCAGTAATCGAGACTGGACTAGACAATCCAGTGATCAACAGCATGAGCATCGTTCTATGCAATTGGGTCACAAGCATTGACCTACGCAGTTGGGATACGATGTCACGTGTCAACCAACTCAGCAAGCCTGACCAGCCAATAATGTCAGTACCCTCTTATGACAAGCATGGGTTGTTGAAGACCAATTCTAACCAGGATTTTCACTGGTACTTCATTTAGTCTGAAGACCAGTAGTTGATAGTGTGTACACACACTCTCTGATCATTGGTCTCACACCAAGTTAATCAGTAATGGCTGTAAACTTCTAACCACAGAAGCTTGGATTGTATACTCCTCAGGGAGTTGGGAATGACAAATTGAGTACGTACTGATCCCTTAAGTATGTCAAGTTATGTTCTTTCCATGTGCAGTGTCATCATCATCATCATCATCATCATCACCATCATCATCATTACAATCAGCAGCTATTCTGAGCACAATCAACCAGTTCTTATCACAGACACAGGCATCTGATTGAGCACTCGTTGATTATAATGTCACTGTCAATATATCTACTGAAACATATCAACACATAGCAATACATTGATACTGCAGGCTGTTTGGCAAACTCCACTGACACTGGGAATGTATTGCCATGTTGTCCAAACAAAGTGTACACTGAACATCAATGGGCAGACACTGCTGGTCAAATCCAGTCAGTCTGCAGTTCTTCTTTGGCTAGTGGTTCATCTGCAATGGCTAGATGTTGGTCAATTAAAGTAGTCCCTCCAGATTCTCAGCATCAGTGTGCGAAATAGCCACTGGCCCACTAGCCTGTGACTAGTAAAAAGCTGGTCGGGACAGTAAATCTCCACAGTCACTGGCACGTCTCCCTAGTGAATTTTCATCGGGTCATTTTGTAAATATATCAACTCTCTCTGACTTGTTAAGTTATAATACACTTTTAAATCATGCAAGATTATGGCCTTGTAATGAAGGTATGTTACCTTTTGGCAAATTTTTGCTTAGTTTCTACATTCAAATTTCAGGCTAGTGAATTATTTTATGGGCAAGTAATGTTCAGACATAGCCAGCCTGACTTGATGCAAAACTTGGAAACTATTTCGCACACTGATCAGCATCAATGAACAAACAGACAAGGTCAGTGTCCATTACGGGTGGGCGATAATACCGATTAACAAGTATATTGCAATTCGAACTTCACGATGCGATATATTGCGGTACACTTTTCGCGAACTGGTTCACCCGATATAATCGGAAATTTTCGTGATGTAGTCAAAAGTACTCATAACATTTGTATTTCCTTTAAATTATTATACATTAACAGTTTTGAGAATGTTTATTGGTCATATAATTAATAGCTATTTGCACATTTGTGTGACATTTAAACCATATAAATAAGAAAAAATAGATTGGTACCGGCACTCGTTGGAAGGATAAACAAACCAAAATGGTGGATGCTTTTTCTCGAGTTCCAAGCTTTAGAGCGAAGATATTAATTTGGAAACATTTTCAATTGATCTCTTGTACAATCACATCTGAGTCCCTACAGTGGCCAGTGGCCACAATATATTGCAATACATATTGCAATACGCCAACACATATCACAATATATGGCAATACGAAAATACTGGCAATACCCAACTCTAGTGTCCATCCCTGAGAATCTCACAGGACTGTTAATATTCACAGATGTATTGCACCAATGTGTACCACATCATCATGGAATCAGAGTACCTCTGAATTTCTCTCCAGAACGGAACCTTGAGATAATACGGTAATAAGACAAGTGTTAATAATTCTATACTAAACAACGGAACCATGCACTGGACATCTAAACCAGTTGCTAAACCCATCATGGTCTAACTCACAAAGAGGGTCAAAAGCAAACTCGGACAAGGCTCAATGTTCATGCTTTTCAAACCTTTTCCGGTTTCTTATTTTTCCGGAACATACGTCCACGGAACCCTGCCTGAATCATGAGGGCAGCTTTACTGACTTCTGGGTCAGCTAGGTCTATATCCACAATTTCCTCATCTACTGGTTTAACGGCTGTCTCGGGAGCTGGTTCATCGTCAACCTAGATGAGTGGAGGCAGTTAGAAAGGCCCACTCAAAGGCTTATACAGACTAGGGTTCACATACACATAAAGTGATCGGTTTGGCAAAGGGAAAGAAAATATATCTGAGATGACTTCATGCTTCTTTATCGAAGTTCCCTCCCCCCCAAATTTAGTTTGTTAGCAGTATTCAGGTAATATCTGGGTAGTAGACACCAGGAATAGGAATCACACATTGTACCCATGTGGGTGATTTGGTTTGGTTGTTGTTTAACGCCGCACTCAGCAATATTTCAGCTATATGGCGGGGTCTGTAAATAATCGAGTCTGGGCCAGACAATCCAGTGATCAACAGCATGAGCATTGTTCTATGCAATTAGGTACGATCTCATGTGTCAACCAAATCAGTGAGCCTGACCACCTGATCCTGTTAGTCGCCTCTTACAACAAGCATGGGTTACTGAAGACCAACTCTAATCCAGAGCTTCACAGGTATGCACCCATGAGGGAAATCAAACCCAGGTCTTCTAGTGAGTGAGTGAGTATGGTTTTACTCCTCTTTTAGCAATATTCCAGCAATATCACGGCAGGGGACACCAGAAATCGGCTTCACACATTGTGCCCATGTGGGGATTCGAACCCGGGACTTCGGCGTGACGAGCAGACGCTTTAACCACCAGGCTACCCAACTGCCCCTGGTATTCTAGGTTACTTCTGGTCTTATCACTCAAATCAACAATTCTATCAGCATGTTTGTGGTTGTGAGTATTTGATGGACAAATCATATTACCAACAAAAAGAATATCTTGTCATGTTCCTTGAAGAAATTCAGGAGCTCTTAAATCAATTCAGGTCATACAAAATGTATATCTGAACTTTCAAAATAAACTTATAAATGAAAAAAATGTTTCATGGTTAATGTAACAATGCAATGCATTTCCAAGGTTGACCGGTTGATTACAAGGACTTTTCTTACATGTGTGTGAACCCATTGAAGCTATACATATAAAATGGATTTTTAAAAAATTGGATGTTTTGACATGTAAATACTATATTCCTTGAAACTAATCATGATAACTATCTGGAATAAGAGCCATCTGCTGAAAATAAAAAGTATATTATTATGTGAAATATTATTCCATTACATACTATCAAATGAGGAAATATAGCCCCCTTGCTGTCTGGAGTAGGAGCATGGTTGGACATAAAAACGAAACAACACTACACCGAAGTCATCCCTATATCACAGTTACAACATCCACGGCAGTTACAACATCCACGGCAGTTACAACATCCACGGCAGTTACAACATCCACTACAACACAACTATACTGTAACTGTAGACAGATACGAGTTGTAAACATGCTAAACTAATCAGGTAATAACAGAAATATGATAACACAAATATTACCAAGGACGTTGGGGTTTGGTTGAAAGTGGTATAAGAACAATTTCTCTGTATCTCCCTTCCCTATTCTATACAACACATTTTCATGACCTTCCCCTACACCTAACATTTTCCAGTTCCTCCACCCCTACTAGTAAGGGTGAACAAATACTAAGCCCTAACTGTAATACTTTACTACTTTTGATTTGATCAAAAAGAAAAACACTTATACTTCATGACATTAAGGATGAAATAGTTTCCATTCCTGCTATATCCGTATAATCTGATTCATTTTAATATTATACTTAATAAACATTTATTTTTAATCTATCTTAGCGTTTCATAAAAACATCATGAATTTTTATTCAAGTCAAATACATTCTTTACATGTTGACTAATCCAAATCTCTCCTTCCTCTTCAAATAACGACAGTGTGTACTAAACAATAATTCTGTCACAGAGACAAGACTGGAATCATTTCCATAAGAAATACTAGTAATATTTTCTCAAATTCACAAATATTTACTCTTTGAAACAAAAAGAAAACTACAAAACTAAACTATGTTGATACATGAAAAGAAAATAAGATGGTATAATGTAAAAAAAGAAAAGAATTTTGTTCCCTAAGAAATACAGATAATATTTTCCAACTTCCCAAAAAGTTGCACTGAAAAACTAAAAATCAACTAAAAACTAAATTATGTTGCTACATGAAAGAAGGTATGATGCTGAATTGTAAAAAAATATATTTGTTACTGAAAAAACACAAGTAATGTTTTCCCAAATTGACAAAAGGTTGCACTGGGAAACAAAAGAAAACTAAGAAAGTAAACTATATTGCTTCATGTTAAGAAAAGAAGACAGAGAATAATAAATGTTAGATTTGGTACAGAAAATGGACAGGAATTCCCCCTAAAACATATTGTAAAGATTGTTGCAGAGAGTAATATATTTTGCATGTATAATATAATATGACAATGTTTATTATCATTCTGAAAAACAACAAATACTTCTTCCATAAAAGATGCTCACGATATTTTCCCCACTTTCATAAAAAAGCAGGATTGGAAACAAAAGAGAACTAAGAAACTAAACTACATGGTTACATGAAAAGAACGATATGATAGGACTTATATTCATGCTGAAGAAACATGCTAAACCAAAATTAAACATTTGGAAATGCAACTAATATTGTACTAACATACAAACAAAGCAACTACTCTTATTTACACATTCTACAAAAGGAGCTTCTACGAAAAGAATATTTAGCAGATAATGACAAAAATTAGAAAAAATAGCGGCTCTCAAACCTTGTAATTTTGCATATTTTTACGGACTAAGTGCCCTTTGAAGCCAGCCTGAATCTTGACTGCAGCTCTATTGACATCGGGATCATTTAAATCTATATCCACAATCTCATCATCTACAAATTCTGCCTCGGACTTTCTGTCGTGGTCTCTTTCAGCCTGTTTTGAAATTATTGAAGAAAATCTTAAACATTTGCAACATAAGTAAATAATGTAATCACCTGCAAAAACTATCCACATGTACTATCAAACTAACAACTATCTTTTACAAGACCTGAAATGCATTTTGATTTTGAAAATAACACTTATCTTAATTTACCATCCAGTCACATGAATTAAAATTAAATTAAAATGTATTTCAGCAATAAATATAGGGTTATCCATCTAATCAAAATGCATTTGATTACAGACACAATCACAACTACTATTTTCCACACAACTAACAACTTGAACTGGAAATAACATCATTAAATGTCTAACTACACATTCAAAATCAACGTGAAATATTACAATTATTTTCTACGAAACCACAAATTCAATCTTGTTACTGTTATTCAAATGTCTAAAATGATTTACCGTATTTACCAAAATAAGCACTCTGTTCCAATAAATAATTCCTGAAAACTTCTAGACAGTAGGTAATCTGTATTAGTGTCCCCCACTGAGACCAAACTGTACAAGACAGTCCATATTTTATTGTGTAACTTACATTAGAAACAGAAAACAAAGTATACTATCACCATGGTAACTATAATGGAAACAGTTTTAGCTTCATTTGAACAATGTCTTTTTCCTGCCTGTCAGTCTCTGAATTCAAATTTGACTCGTTCTGTAAGATTCTATTGTGTGTCCTCTTTGCAATTTTCAAGGTGCTTATTTTGGTGAATATGGTAATTGAGATATTTTAACCCCCCATTAATTTGTAATAACAGGAACATAGTGATGCACCAAGCTGAGGGATCTCTGATCAATGACTCTACATGTAAGCTGCTGGAAAGTGCATGGTTCTATGTGGTTTTAGACTGAAGGAAAACATACCAACCATTTGGAGACATGTTTTCAGCAAGCCTACATCACCACCAAAAATTAACTGTCACACTACAAACTGCAGTCTGAAGCCCAAATGAAACGTGTGAAGCCCATGTATGTTCAATTTAGGTAGCTCAGTTAAATAATGGTCAATACAGAACTCTAAAATCATTTTGAAAATGATGCTAAGAACCAATTTTTGCCTCAAAGGTTTTTGGCAAACATTGAAAATGCACCCATCTTGACCCAAAGCTGCAACATTAATGATACTGACCGAATCCATAGTGAGTGAGCGAGTTGGGTTTAACAAATCTTTGAACACTAATCTGGTTATATCTCTGATTGTCAATTTGACAG
>VKKT01001291.1:76457-101585 GCA_008038995.1 Haliotis laevigata | reverse complement strand
TTCATTCTAACCCAGACCTTCACGGGGAGACAAGCATGGGTTACTGAAGGTTCATTCTAACCTGGACCTTCATGGGTTCAGACTAATAAAAGTACTATAAATAAAGCAACATTCCAGCTACATGGCGGTGGTCTGTAAATAATCAAGTCTGGACCAGACAATCCAGTGATCAACAGCATGAGCATCGTTCTGCGCAACTGGGATATGATGAAATATTTCACCTTCAGCACTGAAATTGTTGACAGCTTCTTCACAGAGAGTGGAGGATAGGTGGTTCATTCTTGTCATTAACCCATCAGTACAGGCATGAAACAAGGACTGGTCACCACGGAGACGATTTACTGTGTTTAAGTAGGGGATTCATGTAAGCTGTGAAGATCCGGGTTAAACTAACTCATGCTTATCGCAAAATGCAAACATTGTTACCATCCTGTTAAACTGCAGCATAGTATCTCAATTAGACAACAACAAAAACAATTACAAAAACACAGAACATAAATGCATGCATGCACTCATCCATGCCTGTCACTTCAAGTGCAATACTCTTGCACACGTCAAAGCATATTGCACCTCAGGAGTGGGACTTAACATAGAGATTTTACAGCGACTTCTATAATACAACAAACTGACAAGAGTAACCTCCCTTGACCCAGTCATCACAGCACCCTGTATTTAATGAGTGTGTCAGTGAGTTTTAGTTTTATGCCGCTTTTAGCAATATTCCAGCAATATCATGGCAGGGGAACCAGAGATGGGCTTCACACATTGTACCCATGTGGGGAATTGAACCCGGGTCTTTGGCGTGACGAGCAAACGCTTTAACCACGGGACCATCTCAAAACCCCACCCCCTGCATTCAACCAACAAGCATTAAAACAACAAACCTGGGATCAATGTTCTGAGCTTACGTGGGATATGTACAAATATTAGTGCTGCCTACCGCTCACAATATGCAGATCAATAACCAGAGCTCAGTAATCGATCAATAATCAATTGTAATCGTTAACCCCACAGCAAAACTCATGAGGGCAATTACAGGACACAATCATAACACTGTGCAAACGAAACAGGTACTGATCATACCATGATCATGACGATCAAGAATAATTCCTGTTGAGCCTCGGACACAAGTATGTTGTTTACGTTGTAGTTTTACCGACAAACAAGTTTAAAAAGTAGGAATTATTTTTCACCAGTTATTCCAATACCATAAAACTAGTGTAAAATAAAGGATACATATTTTATTTGATGACTTTGGTTACACTGTTCTGATACAATAATCAGTTGTGAGTGTAGGGAAATCTGCCATTTTATATCAAAATTTCATCCTAAAGTACAACCTTTCCTTAAATCTGACTCAACCGTGTCATACCAAAAGACGTTAAAATATGGTACAACTTGTTGGTCCCTGGCGCTCGGTATTAATAGGTACAACAAGGACTTGTCGGCTCAGAGTCGGTATAATGTGTCTGAGTGGGGTATTCATGCTAACTGCGGCATGGTATCTCAGTGGGCTAGCACTATAAAACCAGCTTAAGCCTGGGCTAGTACAAGCAGCCGCACATACACACCCTAGACTAACAACTAGTCTCTGAAATGAACATATTTTACAGAAAAAAAACCCAAAATATAATAAAAAGGAGCCCTACGACTTTCTTCATTTTCCTAAAGCTGTGGAAATCTAGACTTGCCACATTTTCTAGACTTGCGTGGGATTTTTTGGATATATTTGCTTCAGGGTCTGTATGACAGACTCATACACACCCATGCATGTGGTCATATGAGCGAAATATTCTCAAGTACGATATTAAACCCCATTTCACCTCACCTTAAATCTGAAATCAATATACATAAACATGAACAGATGTTTATACCAGATGGTGGGCACAAGAATATGTGCAAACACCTAGTTGCGGGTACAGCAACGTGCAGTAAACTTGGACAAAGTACTGTGACTATGTGTCCCAGTCCACCCAGCTGTGAATGGGTACCTCGTAAGAATGGGAAAGCCGCAGCAAGAGTTGTATGATTCCCAGGGTGCTGAGATTGATGATAAGATGTGCCATTGAGATTGACATCCAATGATCGAGGGAAAAAATACCAGCGCCATGAGCAGGCACTAGTGCGTGGATATGTGCGCTATGTAAATATCCAATAATAAATACATAAATAAAATAAATAAACACTATTGCAGCTTTGTGTGTGTAGAATTCAGGAGGAAATCAAGAAGAGACTTTTCACTCTGAAGCCAGTTGAGTGAAATGCGATCTGATCAAATACAGACATGAGTGAGTATGTTTTTATGCCACTCTTAGCAATATTCCAACAATATCACAGCAGGGATCAGGAATCAGATGTTGCTGGAATACTGCTAAAAGATACGTAAACCTAAACTCTCACTCTCTCCCTAACACCCACTCACTCACTCACTCACTCACTCAATCACCCACCCACCCACTCACTCACTCACTCACCCTCAGTTGTTACATGTGCATCTGTCATGTCATACAGAGAGGATTTAAATGCAAACATTTCCTCCAGATTACTTCACCTCTGGTCAACCATCAACCGTCAGTACACCTGACACTTACCTGAAAGCAAAGAAACACCACCATTAGACAATGAACTGTACATATTCACGATGGAATGTGATCTTAGTGTAATAATTTCATAAGAACCTTCATACCTTAGTGCTAATGAATATGGAGACAGATACTTAGTTTAAAACCAATGAAAGTTTTGAGAAAACTTAGTGCTAAGGAGGCAAACCCAGATAGCCTTGAACTCTGGGAACGTAGGATTTCCACAATAGCCCTTCAACATGGGATTGAGTGAAACTGCCCCCATCTCCCACCCTCCCTCCATTGCTGTTGTCAACACAGTGATGTTTCTTCAGTTTGTTCAGAAGCATAATGATTCTCTATACTAACAGGGTACAAAAATACATGAGTGTAGCATATATGTTGCATACTTACTAACAGGGCTGATATCTGGTTTGGGTCCTAAATAATATTCACAAAATATAATAAAAAGGATCCAATAGAACATTCTCATTTTCGGAACTGTGGTCATCTAGACTTGCCACATATTCTAGACTTGCATTGGCTCTATTGGATATATTTGTTTGAAGGACTGTATGACAGACAGGAGCGGAGTTTCCATCGCTGCTCACATGCTGTAGAAACAAAAGGTGACTTTCTTTTCAATTTCAGTATATATTACTTCTTGATCTCAAGTCAACTTAGCCGAAAGAAATGTCACTGTAATCTAGGTACGACCAGACCCATTTTATTTCTTGTTTTATGGATTTTTGCCTTTAAAAAAACTAAAGGGAGGAGGGGAAAAAAATTTAAAAAATCACCAGTCAAAGTAATATTCCTTCTAAATATTACAAGTATTTTGCCTCTGGCAATTTATGAAGTGTACATGGGGCAAAATTTATTTTTTTTGTTCTTTTATGTTTACATTTTTGGGCAATAAAAACATAAGGATTTTATTTTTGGAGTGGGGAAAATTAATTTTTATTATTTTTCTTAATCTTGAAAAAAATATGACCATTGGATCCGTAAAACAAGAAATATAATTGGTTTGGTCTGAGGCTATAATTTCCTAATTTTCCAGAACTAAGATTATTTTCTCCTTAGAAATCGTAAATTTAGATTAATAATTTGCTGTCAACAGCTTGTCCTCAAGTGTGATAATTTGAAATGAAGTCTTTGTCAGAACACTCTCCCCAAGAGTTACTTCCCTTCCACCAGTTTCTCAACTGTATCACCTAAAGCCCCCAAACAGCGTAGCATAATTGTATATTTGTCCGAGGTGAGGACAAGTCCCAATAAATAAGTATACATGTATTAATTTGACATAATTATGCAACCTATATATGCATAACTCAATAATTCCAGCAGGTGACTGTGGCTTGCTGGGTAGTATTACTGTCATTGTGTAATAGGTATCTGAAAGTCTATTGGTTTTGAGGAAATTTGAAGAGAAAGTACCGATACATGAATTTTCATTCCATTAAACCTATCTGCATAACATGTCATATTTGATCCATTTTATCCCAAAAATTCTAAAAATATGTTTCTAGTTGTTCAGTTTTAGCTGTATTAAAAACCTGATAAACAAAATGTACGTATTTTATTTTGTTCCAGCTCAATCACAATATAATTTTACATACACTGTTGAATAAAAACAAAGACTAGTTAAGTGAGTGAGTTTAGTTTTACGCTGCTTTTAGCAATGTTCCAACAATATCACGACAGGGGGACACCAGAAATGGGCTTCACACATTGTACCCATGTGGGGAATCGAACCTGGGTCTTCGAAGTGACGAGTGAACGCTTTAACCATGAGGCTACCCTGCCTGCCATGATCATTGAACAGCTCCTGCTTGACAGAGATCAACAGAGGGCTGGAGAATTATGTGAGCTACTCAATCCAAGCAGCATCAATATATTGCTGGGTCAGTGGATAAAGGTAAAGCTTTTATTGATGATTCCTTCCAGCACATCGCTCATAAATATAAATAATATATAACATTTAATGGTGGAAGAAAAATAAATATTATTTTTACAATGTATTTTTCAGTTCACATATATTATCTTTGATGATTTTGTCAATAGAAAAGGATAGTGAGTGAGTGAGTATTGTTTTACGTCGCTTTTAGCAATATTCCAGCAATGTCACGGTGGGGGACACCAGAAATGGGCTTCACACATTTTACCCATGTGGGGAATCGCACCCGGGTATTCGGCGTGACGAACCAACGCTTTAACCACTAGGCTACCCCACCACCCCAGAAAAGGATAGGTGAACACATATTTGTCAGAATGTTTGTCATACCAAAAGACATTAAAATATGGTACTTGTTGGTCCCTGCCTGGTGCTCGGCATTAATGGGAACAACAAGGACTGGTCAGCTTGGAGTCAGTGTAATGTGCGGCATGGTATCTCAGTGGGCTAGCACTATAAAACCAGCCTAAGTCTGGGCTAGTGCAAACAGCCGCACATACACATACACACACATGCATGTCATATGAGCGAAATATTCTCAAGCACGATGTAAAGTCCAATTTCACCTCACCTCCATCACATCACTTTGCTAAGCAGTGATGTGGCCTGAATAGTCTACTGTTCTCATTTCCTGCAACAAGCCTGTGTTCATCAAATAAAGTATGTAAGGGAGGTAATCGCTTAGTAGTCAAAATCGTGGTGTAAGATATAAAACAGGGAATAAAATTAAATCAATATTGATTATTTTGTTTATTGCAAACGTTGGGAAAATTTTATTGTAAAATTTATTGGACATTTTCTAAAAGACATGAAAATTTGTTGCTGTGTTGATTTAAAAGTTTTTTTGTTGATGTTCTGGATATTTGATATATGATGTATAAACCCCCTTAATTTTATACAAAGGGATTCAGATTTCTCTCTTACAAACTCAGTGCTACAGCATCAGTACCTAAGGCCAGACCAATTTTATTTCTTGCTTTACAGATCAGCCGGTCATATTTTTTCAAGAAAAACATATAATTCAATTTTCCCCGCTCAAAAATAAAATCCTAATGTTTTTTATTGGCCAAAAATGTAAACTTGCCAGAAATAGTTTTTAGTTTTTTGCCCCAGATACACTTCATAAATTGCCAAAAGTGAAATACTTTTAGCATTTAGAAGGAATATTTCTTTGACTGGTGATTTGATTTCCCCCCACTCCTGTCTTTAGGTTTTCTGAGGACAAAAATCTGTAAAACAAGAAATATAATTGGTCTGGCCTAACTATACATTTCTTGTAGTCCTTTTATGGCAAAATTTTCTCAAGCAATGTATGACAACAGCAAGTTCTGCACAGAAGAAAAACAGACAAATAACATGTTTCTGAAAGTGAATGACATTGCTCAGTTTGATAAACATGGTCCGAAGTTGTCAGATAAAATTGTGGCTTTCTGCCTGGTCAAGAATATTGTTTAACAGACAGGCAATGAATGTTTAATACCTTTAATTGTCAACACTCATCAGTAACATGTTGAGTTAGTGAGTGAACTGGGTCTAATGGTGCTTTGAACAGTGTTTCTGTATCAGATGGAATAATTACTTTTTAACAAATCCTTGGAAAGACTTCGCAAGGGATAAAACATGCCTCAGGTAAGTTAGAAATGAGCCATAAATACGTTTTCTTGGGAAGTCGGTTTTGAGAGCCGAGGGGATACAGTTCACAATTCATACTCGTTTGAATAGGAATTGAGGGAAACATTGACCATGACAAAGAAATTGGGCGTGAATACATCTCAGTTTATCACACTCTCGTGGGTGTGTGTAACAGTGTTTCACACAGATGTGAATCTCTCTCAAAGTTTCACACTGGTGTGAATATCTCTCCAAGTTTCACACTGGTGTGAATATCTCTCCAAGTTTCACACATATGTGAATATGTCTCAATGTTTCACACATGTTTGAATATGTCTCAATGCTTCCCACATATGTGAATATGTCTCAATACTTCACACACATGTGAATGTCTCAATGTTTTGCACATGTGAATATGTCTCAATGCTTCACACATATGTGAATATGTCTCAATGCTTCCCACATATGTGAATATGTCTCAATGCTTCCCACATATGTGAATATGTCTCAATGCTTCCCACATATGTGAACGTCTCAATGCTTCCCACATATGTGAATATGTCTCAATGTTTCACACATATGTGAATATGTCTCAATGTTTCACACATATGTGAATGTCTCAATGCTTCCCACATATGTGAAAAATCTCAATGTTTCACACATATGTGAATATGTCCTAGTCTTTCACAGATGTAAATGTCTTGATGTTTCAAACAGATATGAAAATGTGTCAGCCTTTTACGCAGAAGAAAATTAGCTGCAATCCTGTATCTCTGGAAAGACATCACCAGCAGCATTCAAATAAAATAAAAACAGACACAGGGGTAGAAAAGTGATTATTTTATCGTGACTAGAGAGGCGATTACACAACCACTCTGGGCTGAAGGCGTCAGCAAAGAAATAATAATAAGATAATTAGCACAGTACATAATCAGAAGCCCATGAACACTGACAGACCCACTGCAAATGAAGCAAACACAAGCTGGAGATGAAGTCATCGAGGAACATGGGACCACGGCGCAAAACTCGAATCCAGAGATCGACAAGATTGTCATCATCCAGATTCTCAATTTCTCAAGAAATCGGAAGGGTTTTTCTTCAGAAATTCTAATTACACTTCATCCAAATGAGATGAAACAGTAATTAATTTCATGCAATCCTTGTCTGAAAGAAGAAAGATCTGCTCCGATTTGTCCATTTATTCCTAAATAACTCAATCTGCCTCCTCTAAAGATCATCCCAATTGGGAATTCACAAATCAGTGAATCTGATTGATTTGGTTTCTTAAAAAACCTTAATTCAGGATCAGACTCAATATAATGCCACACAAAAACTGTGAACTAGCATACAATATTTCCTGGTCTTCACAACATGTCGCAATGTGACAGGCTTTGTTCTGCCTTTCATGAAACAAATGGTGACATCACTCTTTGGATAATCCTTCTTTCCACAGGCAAAACACTGTATTTCCTCTAATAAGTGTTACATCTCATCAAGACGCTGGGCTACAAAAGGGCCTGGGCCCTTATTCTCGAAATGTTCGTAGCCCTAAGAATTCTTAAGTTTGATCGTAGCCAATGTGTTAAGAATGGGCTTAAGAAGTTCGTAAGGCTACGAACGTTTCAAGAATAGCTAGCCTGGTAACATTCAGTGCACAACACCACCAAATCTTTAAAAAGATCCAGGTTTCTAATAAATACCATGTCTTTGATGACTGTCAGACTCTTATTCAGGATCAGTAATTAATAAAGTTCATAACTGTTCTTTGCATGTATGATTTCAATTTTGTATTTATTTTGTTAATAATTCACACAAAGTGTTTTTGTCGCAAGTTAAATTGCTTTGTTCATATTTGTTTTCAATCATACAATAAATTCTGAAACAGGAACATGAAGTTCTATCATATGTCAGTTTATTAGCCACTGAAGTTATTGCAACAGTGTAGTGATATAAACCACAGGGTTCCGATCCACAAAGCGTTTGTAGCGTTACAACATTCGTAAGGCTATGATAAACAATAGAGTTATGACAGATCGTAACGCTATGAACATTTTGTGGAATGGGACTCTGGGTTTCTTAATACTACCAGGCCTCAATTTACCAACTAACTTCAAAGAAAACCTAATCGGAACATATTAGAGGAAATATGGTAATTTTTTCAGCATGATTTGATCCTAGAACCTGCAACCAATCCAGGTCTAAACATGAGCCATGAATTGACACTTTGATCATGGATATTTCATTTCAAATTCACTGATCGGTTAAATCCTCTAGGACATATACAATAGGTCGTTGAAAAAAATTCACCGCATTTTTCTCAGGTGTCATAAGTGTCAGAATGACAGGTGGAAAAAATGTTTTTGGGAAAAAATGAATGCATTTGGTTTTATATTTTAGAGACAGAAGTCTTTTTATCACTTTGTAATGATGAAAAAGAAATTCTTACAAAGATGAGCGAAACATTTCCATCATTGTATGACATCTGGCATGTCAAGCAAACAATTTTTTATCGTAAAATTTGAGGAACAAGTTTATTTTTGAGTATTATCTGGAACAAACATTTTCTATTCTTGTAAATCCAATGAGCCCTTCAGGACATAATATACTCTTACTGGCATCCAGGTTAAATTAATTCCAAGACTTACAGAGCCTACAGCAAACAAAATGGAACCGGATGATATGGACACTGAAGCAAGCTGCAAGCAGTCTACTACAGTCACTGCGGAATCACGCCTACGTAAAGCGACAGTTTGGTGTCACTGTTTAAATAAGTCAGTCTACAGGCTGAAGTTTCACTTGGATGACTGAGACATTGTAGGTTGGATTCTGTGGTATCTGACTCTATTGGTACTTAATTATCTGAGAATCAGAGAGGATGAAGGAAATGCCCCAACAGACTTATGACTTTGAGTGAGGATATTGAAACAGGGATATAAACTTACACTAGCACAGCCAGCTAGTGCTAATATCATTAGCACAGTCTGCTGTTGTAAGCTTACACTAGCACAGCCTGCTGTTGTGAGCTTACACTAGCACAGCCTGCTGTTGTAAGCTTACACTAGCACAGCCTGCTGTTGTAAGCTTACACTAGCACAGCCTGCTGTTGTGAGCTTATACTAGCACAACCTGCTGTTGTGAGCTTACACTAGCACAGCCTGCTGTTGTAAGCTTACACTAGCACAGCCTGCTGTTGTAAGCTTACACTAGCACAGCCTGCTGTTGTGAGCTTACACTAGCACAGCCTGCTGTTGTAAGCTTACACTAGCACAGCCTGCTGTTGTAAGCTTACACTAGCACAGCCTGCTGTTGTGAGCTTATACTACACATTCATCAGACGTATGAAAACTGTTTCCAGAACCAACAACCAGGAAAACAATACGTTCTCATCACTTAACCTCTCTAACCTGAGAAAGTATCGGTGAGTACCCCCAAAATTACTTTTCAATTAGTCTTCATTTCTGATATTTTGAGGTCTAACATCAGCCGTTATTGTGAGAGCGTGGTAATTAGTTCATCCCCCAGCTAACAGTATGATTGGTTTACATAGGTCTTTAGCAAACTGCCACTCCTATAACCTGCAGCATGATCTCTGGCAGTGATTAGATCAACCAGATGCTTCTCCAGCTTAAATTGGTTTCATAAGAATCTGCAGCTGAGATGCTTAGGGGGTTAGAAAGAATCACCACGCAGTAATGAAGATTGAGTGATCTTTGAGATTTTCTGCAGATCTTGGATGTCTACCTACCAATAAAAATACTGATAGATTACTGTCCTTATTAAGATTTTTTTCACACAAGATGTCTCATTATTTACATTTAATGCTTTAAACATATTGTTTTGTTTCCATGGCAACAATAGTGAAAGAGTATTTTCAAATCAAAGAAATTGTAACTTGTGTGTAAGGAACCATTCATTTATTACACTGGATGAGTCAGACATTGTATAAAGGTACTGAACACATGGACTCTCCTGTAATGCTTGTCATGTATTTTAACGACCCTCCCCATGCTTAATGATCTTCCTTAAATATGCGCAACACTTACATGACCCTCCCAAAGAGATATTGTTATCATCCGCTACTCATTCCCCATCCACCACAATGTATAATAAACGGCTGGTTCCTGGTACATAAAGACTGCCGACATTGTATAGCGCTACATAAATCATTCACCTCAAGCCCAATAATTATCCACCCCCTATGAAGGGCTATGCATCAGTGTTCTTCTCTGTTGCACACTGCTTCAAATGACTTCCCAAGGTATTAAATTTTCTCACAGCTATACTTAGTGAGTGAGTTTAGTTTTACGCTGCACTCAGCTATATTCCAGCTATATGGCGGCCACAGCTATTCTTAACTAGCATAAATGGCAGCAAAGAACTGCTGTCACTGTAAAAAGGTGTTATACAAAATGACCAGAAACAATACCTACACATACATAATCAGGGCTTGCATTCTGAAAAGCAGGTCCCTGACCATGTGTAATGTAATTCTGGAATTTATTGAGGTGGCAAGACATGAGATAAGTGCACTGTGGTTGGGTCACAACTAACTTAATTTCATACTCCTCACAAGTACTGTTCAACATGTCCAAGCCAACATATACTGAAGGAAACAAATAAGGTATCACATGAACGTTCAAGTGTCCCTATATTCTTTACCAGGTTTCTTTGCAAGCTATGTATTGCACTGAGGGGAAATCTGGGAATATAGAAATACTGAGGTCAAGAAGTGTTCCCTCAGTAAGTATATATATGTATATATATCCTGCAGGCAACAGGAGTTGCCACAGCGGTATGACAGTCAGCAGCACCAGCCTCACATGTCTGTGTTATTTATCAGTTGGGCCAGACCAATTCTATTTCTTGTTTTTCAGATTTTTGTCGTCAGAAAACCTAAAGGCAGGAGGGAAAAATAAAATTAAAATAAAAATCGCCAGTCAAAGTAATATTTCTTTTAAATACTAAAAGTATTTTGCAATTTATGAAGTGTATATGGGGTAAAAAACAATTTCTTCCACATTAACATTTTTGACCAATAAATTTTTTTAAATTTTTATTTTTGAGCTGGGACAAATAATAATTTTTTTCTTATTCTTGAAAAAATACGACCGCTGATCTGTAAAACAAGAAATTTAATTGGTGTGGCCTTATTTGATAAAATATTTATGCAAATTTCAGATCACCAGTGTTGTTTTTAATGAATACGTACTTTTGAAAAACATAATCTGACTTGTTCCTGTACTGGAGCAACTTTAAAGTAGGACAGTATGGGAAATACAGTATATTTATTATATTTCATTCCACGAGACAGTACTTTTATGGTATTTAGCTGAATATATACTGAAGATGCATGGACAGGACAACATATTCTTCACTTCACAGGAAATAGTTTCCTAAAGACAGAGACTTTGTTAAAATAGTCGAGCCAGTTCACCCGATGTCATCATATCTTTCATCATCTGGTCCTTGAGTAGTATACAACAAATCTGATATGTGTGCAAGGGTCATCAAAACATTGGGGACATATCCCTAAAGACAAACATGTCCTTGATTGAGATATAAATAAATGCAAAAACTGGAGTATTTAAAAGTGATGATGGTAAAAAAGCAATTCTTTAAAAAGTTTAAATTGAAAGTTTGTAAACTGAATACACCCTTATGTTGATTTCAGCTTTGTTTTGGGCAGTTAACTAAGGCTATACATGCCATTGTTAGTAGTTGTTAGGGGTATAGTACCCAAAAAAATCATGAACATGTGCTTTCATGAAAAGAGCTAACTTTGCCAACTTACAATAAACATATAGATTTAAATATTTGCTTAATTTGCTATTTAATATGAATTGTAAGGTATAGTTCAAAATATTTAGTTAGAGTATAATAATTATTAAACAACTTGTAAATTGCAAAATGTAAAAAGCCGAGACGAATAAATAAGGGAAAATATCATACTTCTCAAACCATGCACAATAGAACCCCATTATCTTGAACTACGATATGTTGAGTGTTCAGATATATCGAAGTTACAACACGGTCTCACTAGGTTCGAGATAACTGGGATTGACCAGAATTAACTTTAAATTAAGTTTGGAATTCAATGAAAATGGATTTCAAATATTATCAGGAGAGGTTGGATTTTCATTCCAAATATAAATATTAAAATTGAGACTATTGGATGAACATATATATATATATATGAACCATATGATATGCATTCATGTCACCTATAGTGATTAGCTTGTGTATGATAAATTAGTTATATCAACCCTACAGACATCTATCTACGGAACATACTCTATTGTACAAACAGGTCTGTCCAATACATTCAACCAGAGCTGCATTATTACCGACCACTGTAGGTTGTGTACTTAGCTGCTTCATGTTCGATCATTATGCTTTGACACTATGTAAAGAAGCAAAATAACTTCGATTCTACAGTGCTCAGTTTGATGATAATTTGGAAAAGAAACTTTTTTCTTGAGAAAATAAATCATGACAGGATTCTTCAACGTTTTAAAAACCTGGTTTACGATTCTGCTGCCTTAAAAAGATCTAAATGTAAAAACAAAAAAAAAGAAAGATGAAAAGCAGTGTTTATTTTTTCAATGTTATGATCAGAAATAAGTAAAGCATTAAAAAACATGAAAGAAATTAGTACTTAAATTAAATAAGTAAATTATTTTTAAAATTAGCACTGAAACCAGTCGAAAATGTACCTTAAAAGTTCAAAACAAACTGAATTGTGACAAATTACTAGTGGAGAAAAAAAAAAAGCAATCATGTAAGCATATTTTTTTGACCAACATGAATTTTGCGACCAAAAATCAGTAAACCAAATTTGGCATAACCTTTTACAAGGAAGAGTTCAAATTAAGGGGATCAACTTTTCAATGAGGTTTGTTCAAAAAGAATTAGTGAGGTTTTTGGATGATTTTCGTAATATCATGGCTGGATACACGAGAAATATGTTTCCGATGGACCAAGGATTCAAAGAGCAGCACTGTAATTACGAGCCAATCAGAATTCCACAGGTCTCATCCATTACCCATGTATGAACTTCCTGTCGAAGCTTCTAATTTAAGTAATTCAATTACCCCCTATGAAAGCTTCTATTTCTTCAGCAATCAAATCAATACATTCCACATGGATCACTATCTCATCTCACACACTCATAGTATCCTCATTCCGTTAGGAATCCACCAGTTTCCATGACAACACAAAATCCAGGTTCATTCAAACTAGATCCTGATGAGATAATTCCTGTGCTAGAAGGAGCACATACGATATGTCTACACTGATAACAGATCACATATCACGTTTCAAAATCCATTATTTTAAAAAATAGCCTCTGTATGCTACAAAAGACGATTGTAACGAGAAGGCACAACACCAGGTAGGGGTGAACAGGTGTTCATCCTTCTGGTATGTTTGTGAATAGTTGTAGAAGAATTTACACATGTACAGTGGCCACTAGACACATATTAGATCATAGCTTCCTTTTGAATCTCAGTGTTTTGGCTTGTCGAACAGTCTGAACAGTTGGCCTGCTTGTCTGAGTCTGTGACTGCTGCTACGTCTACGCTGCCATTCACTGGGGCAGGAACTGGAGAAGCATCTGGGTTGGAATTGGACTCAGCAGGTTGGACCTCCACGTTAGCATTCTCACTTTGATTAGGGGCATTCACTATGGAAGTGTCATTAGGGGCAGTACTAGGCTTAGCATCCTCTGAGTTGAGGACATTAATGGGAGAATCATCAGGGTTAGACTCTGGCGGTGCTACGTTATTATTTGCTTCTTCTGCTGCCACTACTTCCAGAGCTTGTTGAACTGCTTGGGCAGTTACTTCGGCAGCAATTCTTTTCACGGTTTCATCTTCAGATTCAGCAACTTCAGTAGGTTCATCTTTGGCTGGCTGTTCTTCTGATGACTCGGGTTTCTCTGATGAACCAAAGGAATCAACAGCACTGTCTAAGAGATCTGTGACTTTTTGTGCAGAGTCGGCGATCCCGGTTTTAACCGTTTCAGTGATGCCGGACAGGAGATCGCCAACACCAGAGCCTTCAGATTCCTGAGGTTTTTGATCTTTGACTGGTGAGTCTGGGATTACATCAGAGTGGGAAATAATATCTCGTGTTGTGACTGTTGAATCAGAGTTGCGTGTAACTGATATTTGTTTCGGTTTGATGTCATCTGCAAACTGCTCACGATTTTCGATACAGGCTTCGGGTGAGGTGACAGCATCTGATCCGCTAGGAATGGAAGATTCTGTTTGTTGTGATGTCTCAGAAGCAGTGAGAGGAGTGATGTCACCAATCAGAGAGTCGGACTGAGTCTCACCTGATGTGATGGATTCATCCACAGAACCAAGAAGATCATCAACTTCTTTGGACAAATCCTTCTCCCCACTTTCTAAACTGGCTTCAATCTCACCAAGCAAGTCCATACCTCCTGCAGCAACACTCTTAGCACCAGAATCAGCTCCTTCAACTAGCTTGCTCTCGACGTTTTCAGAAGCATCTGTTACTGCAGCTTTCATCTCCTCCCCTGTAGAGTCAGCTTGTTTTGCAACAGCATCACCGGCCTCCGTTGCAGCTGTCACCAACCCTGACTGAATCTCCCCACCAACAGCGCTTGCCTCACTACTGGCCTTATCAACTCCCTCCTCTACTCTCTGAGATGCATCATCAACAAGAGACTCCACATTCTCTTTCTGGGCAGCAAGCTCAGCCTCCACACTTCCAGCAGCCTCCTTGGCCTTTTCACTCTGTGTTTGGACTTCATCAGTTACAGCATCCTTCGTTGCAGCGACACTTTCACCAAATCCGACAACAGCTGCTACAGCTCCTGCTTTCATTTCCTCTCCCTGATTGCTAGCCTCATCAACTTTCTTTTCAGCTGATTCTTTAGCTTCTGTGACTCCTGCTTCTACTTCACTTGCCTTTTCAGTTACTCCAGTGACAACGCTATCCTTTGCACTGACAACAGAATCCTTGGCTGATTCAACAGCAGAATTGGCTTCAGCTGTGGCAGCAGCCAGACCAGCTTCAACCTCTTGTTTCTTCCTCTCCAGTTCTTCCTTTGCTTTGTTTGCCTGTTCTTCCACTGACTCCTTGGCAGACTGTGCTGCAGTTTCAGCTTGTGAGACAGCTGAAGAAATACCAGCCTCTGCCTCCTGTTTCTTACTTTCAATTTCAGCTGCAGCAGCTGTTTTAGCTGTCTCAGCTTTCCCCTTAATATCATCAGCTGTTGCTGAGATTCCAGCAACAACTTCATCTTTCTTGGACTTAGCCTCCTCAGCTGCTGAATCGATCTTGTTCTTAGCATCAGCTGCTGCTGCTGACACTGATCCTTCAAGTTCCTCTTTCTTGGCCTCAGCATCTGCCTTCAAAGACTCCACCTTGTTACCGACATCCTCTGCAGCCTGTTCTGCCCGCTGCTCAGCAGACTCTTTAGCAGCCACAACAGATGCCTTGGTGGAGTCAACACTATCACTGACACTCTTGGCTGCCTTGTTAGCTTCACTCTCAACCTGCTCCTTGGCTGAAGAGATCTTGCTTTCAGCAGATTCTTTGGCAGCTACAGCTGCAGCTTTGGCTGAATCAGCAGCTTCATTGGCTGAATCTTGGGTTTCCTTAACTTTATTATCAACACTTTCTTTTGCCTCAGCAACTTTGGCTGCAGCAGCATCTTTTGTGGAATCAACTGTCTTGCCAATTCCTGCCACTGTTCCAGAAATGCCAGAGGAGGCTTCATCCTTCTTCGAAGCAACGGAATCCTCCATTTTCTTCTTGGCATCCTCAGCCTCGTTAACCTTATCATCCACACTGCTCTTGACCCCACCAATAGCACTGGAGAATCCTGATGACAAGTTCTGACCAATCTCCTCTGCCTTTGTAACAACGGTCTCCTTCACCTCTTCAGCCTTGGTAGTAACTGTCTCCTTCACCTCCTCTGTCTTAGCCTCAGCTTCCTTCTTCTTCTCATCAATCTCCTTCTCCGCCATGTCCTTCAGCTGGCTACCAGTGTTAGAAATAAGGTCGGTAGCTCCAGCCAAGAAGCCTCCACCTTCAGCAGGTTTCGAGGACTGGTCGTCGCTAATGACAATTGATGGTTTCGTGGCGTCGCTCTGAGCGGCATCTGCTGTTGGTTCCTCTGGTTTTTTCTTCTCGTACATGCTGCCGTCTTCCATGGCCTCTTTCTTGGCCTGCCTGGAGGCCCCCATGGAACAGAAGTTTCCCATACTGGAGTCAGGGTTCGGGACTACAGAGATGTGCTGCTACTGCCTTGGGCTTGTGATTCTACTTGAGATGATGGTGATAGTTTGGGCTTTGTTTACCTGAAACACAGAAAAACAATCATGAGTGACTTTGTCAAATTAACACATTCTTCATTCAAGGAAATGATACAGTGTTCAAAATTAGCATTAGGTCAAATGAGCTTTAACTGCTTTCAAGATTATTCAGTTTTGATAGCAATGTGCATGTATGTGGGTGTGGCTGCTCGTTCTTGTTCCGACTGCCAGTTTTAGAGTGCTAGCCCACTGAGATACCATGCCACAGTACAAGGACACCCCATCAGGACACAGTACAATGACAACAGCCTGACAAGTCCTTGTTGCATACCCTTAAATCTGAGTGAGTCAGTGAGTAGTTTTATGCCACTTTTAGCAATATTCCAGCAATATCACAGCGGGAGACTCCAGAAATGGGCTTCACATATTGTACCCATGTGGGAAATCGAACCCAGGTCTGAGCAACAGAGAGGGCCAGAACAAGCTTGTTTTTGCCGGGAACTGGTCAAACACCCTTTCACTGATGTTTGCAAAACTCTCGTCCCTTTCATCATGTGAGATGATGGTCCCCTGTCACATGAACATACAAATTAAAAAAGGTCCCTGAAGCAAATACTATAGGAGCAAATCTCAAGATCTCCAAGAGCCCCTAACTTTGAACACTGTGACATCAGGAAAACATCATGTAAGTAACCGCTGATACATTTTTATTATTTTGATACTGCTGAGAATTTTTTTAACTTATTCAACAAAATCAAAGCATTAAAACATGTAAGTTCAGCATTATTTGCAATATTCCCGCAATATCATACAAAAATGGACATCAAAAGTGGGCTTTATATATAATGATCAGGTGGGAACTAAACCTAGATCATCAGCTGGACTAGCAAACACTTTAACCACTAGGCTACCCTACTGCTCCAAAATGAAAGGACGGCCGTTACAATGAACAACATTCTAAAGCAACACTGAAACTATTGTCAACTTGAGCACAGGATAAAATGTCTCTGTTAATCTCAAACCACAAATCTCTTTCATGTGATACACTGCCAGTAGAGTGCTGAATTATAAATAAAATATACAAAATTAGTTGGAACATAAGACGTCCGTCAAAATTGACACTTTTCCCAACAAAGCAGGAAAACTTCCAATCATTTGAGGCTGGATTATAGCTAGAGTATCGCTGAGCGTGGCGATAAAGAGCAAATACAGTACCTAAATCATTTTCCCCCGACAGTCATCATCAATATGGACAATTTCTTATACAAATTCAATCTTTCTAAAAGCATTTGCCAGCAACCAGTAGAAAAGATTAAAACAGAATATTTACAACTGTCACATCAAACTAAAATAACTTTCACAAGGCTTTATCGTCACTACTGAGACTTTTTAAATCACACAATCCATGACAGCTTGAGTCTGAAGCAAAGACTCCCTCAGCTGTCATGCAAAAATATAGCCATTGTCTTTGACAACATCGGCAGCGACAGCATGCAACACCAACCCCTATGACCCTGACTCCAACCAAACACCAACAAATCCACAGAAAAGAAACACCAGTCCACACCTTCAGAAAGTTCCCTGTTAGTGGTCGCTGGTATGCAAGTCAAGATGTCTAACCGAACCACGACAACTGTTGTGTATAGAGGGCTGTATAGCAGCACAACAGCAATATGAGGCCTGTGTATGGCCGGACACAAGGGGCCACCAAGGAAAGTGACAAATATAGGTTCCTCTAAAGAAAGAATTGATTCATGGAAAGCGATAAATGCCATGTTATTATTCCTGTGTTGAAGCGAATCAATACGTGCATGCAACGTGACTAGTTTAAATGAGTAGTGTAGTGGTACACAAGGAATATTCGTGGGATTATAAAATCTTTCGCCTACCCATTGGTTTCACAATAACTAATTATCTGCCAGCCCAAGAAAAATGATTTAGCATAAGAAAAATACACAAATTCTTCAATCTTTAGTTAGGGTTTGGGAAAGTTGACCTTAAACAACTCAGCTCTTGGAACCTTGAATAAAAGTAATGGCTAACATATTGTATAGTGTCTCCGGAATAATACACATATTCTTCAATCTTTAGTTAGGGTTTGGGAAAGTTGACCTAAAACAACTCAGCACTTGGAACCTTGAATAAAAGTAATGGCTAACATATTGTATAGTGTCTCCGGAATAATACACATATTCTTCAATCTTTAGTTGGGGTTAGGGAAAGTTATCCTGAAACAACTCAGCACATGGAACCTTGAATAAAAGTAATGGCTAACATATAGTATAGTGTCTCCGGAATAATACACATATTCTTCAATCTTTAGTTAGGGTAAGGGAACGTTACCCTGAAACAACTCAGCACTTGGAACCTTGAATAAAAGTAATGGCTAACATATAGTATAGTGTCTCCGGAATAATACACATATTCTTCAAGCTTTAGTTATGGTTAGGGAAAGTTACCCTAAAACAACACAATACTATACTTGGTAAATGTTCCACTTGCAGTTATGCAATTACTATTGGTGATTGGTTAGCTGTAGAATTGGTCATTATAGCTTTGGGGTTTTCCTTTGCTAGGAAAGGTGAAATAAACATGAAATAATAATTAACCAGGTTATTTAAAGCCGTTTATTTGGATCTATTTCTTTAAATGTGATCTGATGGCCTGAATCTATCACAGCATTGACAACAGTTTTATTTCCTGAATGGTCAATAATTGTTACTGAAATCTGAGTGTTTTCTCTGCTGATTGGTACTGTTCACAATATTCCTGGATGTGATTTATAATGGGGTTCAACACCGAGTTCAATGACAATAGTTGTCTGTGTTAGTGATAGTGTTAGTTTTGTGTGTGTGTGTGTGTGTCAGCTACTAAGTATTTGAATGTGTGTCATAGTCTTAGTGTGCTAGTGCATTTGTGTGTTAGTGTTTGTGTGTGTGTCAGCTACTAAGTATTTGAATGTGTCATAGTGTTAGTGTGCTAGTGCATTAGTGTGTGTGTGTGTGTGTGTGACAGTGTTTGTTTGTGTCAGCTACTAAGTATTTGAATGCGTCATAGTGTTAGTGTGCTAGTGCATTAGTGTGTGTGTGTGTGTGAGCGAGCTACTAAGTATTTTAAATGTGTCATAGTGTTAGTGTGCTAGTGCATTAATGTGTGTGTGCGTGTGTGTGTGTGTGTGTGTGTGTGCATGTCAGTCTGCATATTAGGTTTAACTCTGACTGCATGTAATCATGTTTGTGTGTGAAATTGTGTGAATGTGTATGCATGAGTGGTAGGTGTGTACGTGCATGTGTGTACTTTGTGTGTGTGTGCTTTATCCCTTATTTTGAACAATCATATGCTGATTTAGTAGTAAAATAATAATGACTCACACACTGTATTTCAGAGTAGGTATTTTTGTTGGCATATTTCCTGCCCACTCAGTTCAAAGTTGAACCCCTCTTTTATAAAAGCCTTGATCCATCCTGCAACCTTGCATCTAATCTGTCTGTTACAAAACAACATAATATTAATCAGATCATATTTTGGAGTTGGAGTCAATTTAAGCAGGATATGAGGACTTTACTCTCTTTTATCATGGCCGACATTAACTTGATAACATCTTGGTAACCTAGCAATACCAAAGGACAAACATCCTTTCAATATTTCCAGGGTGATTTTATCTAGAAAATTATTGAAAGGGACACATCAGTGGCTTCTGGGTGTTTCCTGGATGAACAATCAGAAAATTAGACCCAGTCAAACAGCAATCACACCAAATCTTGCCGATCCTAAAATACATGCATTATCAAAAAGATAACAGTCATATATGTTGTAATGGGAAGTGTCTCTTTCCTTCTATATTATGCCACTGAAAATTTATCAGGAATTAGTTATTGTAACCACTATTTAATAGTTCTTGATTCAAAATGTTCAATCTCTGCATCAAAATGATTCTCCTATTAAATTTAACTTAATCCTGAAATTATTGAAAAATAATTTCAGATTTTATATCTAATTTTGATAGATTAATCGATAGATATAGTCTTAACAACCCATCACCAAAGCTGAGTTCAATCCACCTATCAATTGACCCATTACTTTCTACTTGAGCTCACAATGGTAGTGATTCTGAAGCTCAAACCAACTTGAAAAGCAGGCAAATCCTGCAGCGAGAGGGAAATCCAAGGTAGGACCAGGCATTGTGCAGTTGTGAGTTGAACAGCTCTCTGTACAGCTAATTGCAGTACCTATGCCCTCTGATCTGGGAAAGACATCCACACTTACCTAATTACAGCCTTTAACTAACCACTCCCAAAACATGAACTCATTGAATAGATTGGTATGACAGGCACTTCTCAAGACAACATCCTCAACACCAGCTTCTCCTCACACCTCCTGACATCATAACAACACCAATGAGTGAGTGAGTGAGTGAGTTTAGTTTTACGCCGCACTCAGCAATATTCCAGCATATAACATGGCAGTGGTCTGTAAATGATCGAGTCTGGACCAGACAATCCAGTGATCAACAGCATGAGTATTGATCTGCCAGTTGGGAACCGATGAGATGTGTCAACCAAATCAGCGAGCCTGACCACCTAGTCGCCTCTTACGACAAGCATGGGTTACTGAAGATCAATATTCTAATCTGGACCTTCTTGGGTAGACAACACCAATGACAAACTGACTGCAATGTTTACCATCAACAACCAGCACCAATGACAGCAGTTTTGACATAGGCAGGAGTCATGTCTATGATCCGTAATCCACTAATGGCTATCAACATCACTCTCAACACTACTGATGCCTCAATCAACCAATGACAGCAGTTTTGACATAGGCAGGAGTCATGTCTATGATCCGTAATCCACTAATGGCTATCAACATCACTCTCAACACTACTGATGCCTCAATCAACCAATGACAGCAGTTTTGACATACGCAGGAGTCATGTCTATGATCCGTAATCCACTAATGGCTATCAACATCACTCCCAACACTACTGATGCCTCAATCCACCAATGACAGCAGTTTTGACATAGGCAGGAGTCATGTCTATGATCTGTAATCCACTAATGGCTATCAACATCACTCTCAACACAACTGATGCCACAATCAACCAATGACAGCAGTTTCCATGTCATGATCCATTTAGTGACACCAGCATTGATATGTCATGTGCAGACATCCATGCTATGACATACTCAGTCACATTGCTGACATAATACCAGGTGGCACTAAAACCACCAGTCTCATTTATCTGTACAAACATGCAACCAGAATATCTTAAGGTAGCAGGGATTTACCTGGAGTCCTGTATTTGAGGGTTTCTGGGACTCATACTCTTAATTTTCAGGGGTCCTGGACTACAACATGGGGGTCCCAGACACATAAATATTATTATTAATACTATGTTGTAATATTGTTGTAATTCAGTTATTGTTATTGTATTGTGTATCATGATCATCATATTGTTACAGTAATGAAATTGCAAAAGATACCATAACCCAGATAGTAGCAAACTCAGTGATAACTCATTGTTACTTGATTGGAATATTTACAAAAAGTATTTGGACTTTTTCTGTGTCCCTGTGGATGTGCTACTAAATTTCATTGAGTCCACTGACAATTTTTATGAGTATAGGACGCAGGAATTCGCGTCCTGTAAATCCCTGGGTAGTATTCCCATTCCATGGGGTAGTATGTGTTTTAATGCAGCATTAAGCAATACTCACACCATGTGACTGCAGCATGTGTTAAAAATTAGAGAGAGTGTGTGAGTTGGGTTTTACGCTGCCTTAAGCAATATTCCAGCAATATCATGGCAGGGGACACCAGAAATGGGCTTCACAAATTGTACCCATGTGGGGAATTGAACTCAGTTCTTTGGCATGATGAGCGAATGCATTTACCAATAGGCTACCCCACCACCTTTAACAAAGTTTGAACCAAATAATCCAGTGATTAACATAATGAGCAATGTCCAATACATTGTTAATCCAACACCAATTCACTGGAAATCGAAACAGCCACCTTTTGTACATTTGTTCTGATGTAACCAGTAAATTTGATTGGCATTTTAGAAATTGGTCAAGCAACAAAAAACAAATTCTTTAAAAAGTCTTGTAAACATGCTGCCTAATTCAACTAAATCTTGTAAAGTTCAACCCAGCAACTCGATACATCTACTATGTTGGTATTCGCTGCCTCCCATCTCATTCCCCTGAGTAGACAGGTTTGGAGAAGAACTCACAGAAAGGAATGTGCATCCCACCCTTCCCATCATGCATCAGAATAGCTGGTTGGTGCCGTGAGTGTTCTCCGCTAGTGCGGCATCGTACTACAGCAAATGAACACCATGTGTCAGGGGGCGTACCTTCATTCCAGTATTACGTCGTTCTCTGATAGCATTCATCTCCTCTACATCACACGTCAAGTCTTGTTTTTACATCAATTTATCGCTGTTGAAATTGTAGAATGCAAGATATACATTTACAGAAATTGGAATTTTTTGTCTTGTGGAATGTTTTCTAGGTCTTACATGTTTGAAAATGTTTGGAACGTTTAATATATGGTGAATGAGAAAGAATACTGGATCACTTGATTGTCTTGTCCAGATTCTACAACAGACTGCGATCATATAGCTGGAATATTGCTGAGTGCAGCATTAACCTCCAAACAAGGTGGGGCGGTGGGGTAGCCTAGTGGTTAAAGCGTTGGCTCGTCACGCCGAAGACCCAGGTTCGAATCCCCACATGGGCACAATGTGTGAAGCCCATTTCCGGTATCCCCAGCCGTGATATTGCTGGAATATTGCTAAAAGCAGCGTAAAACCAAACTCAGTCAGTCAGTCCAAACAAGAAAACCTGAGGAAATCTAGACTTGCTTCATTTAGGTAATTACCACAATTTATTCTGCAATCGCATAATCCAGGAGGACTTGATTACTATACACATTCAGCCTTGGAGAAGACTAGGGACTGAATGACAAACCATGCCGAGTGTAGCTGACAGGTCAACATGTACTAAAACATCCAGGACAGAATCAAGTATTCCTCCATTACTTTTGAGTAGTATACAACAATATATCCAAGCGTACTTCTTGAACTTATAAATTAAACTGAGCCAACAGAACTAAACAAAAACAACGTACAGCACAAACTAGACTTTTAATGATGCAATTTGTGCTTCCTTGAATTAAAAACCTACTTGAGTTTCTTACAGAGTGAAAGGAGTGGAGTCTGGTAGTCTGAAGCAGTCTAATTCAATTCAGTATCTAGAAGGTGAACCGTATTTGCCATATTGAGTACCCTTTTAAAATGGGGAATCCCTGACCAACTTCCTTACCAACTTGTACATAAACTATATAAGTTTCATAAGTGTCGCCTACTGAGTGTGACAGTGAGTGAATGAGTGAGTGAGTATAGTTTTTAGCCACCTTTAGCAATTTTCTAGCAATATCATGCTAGGGGACACCAAAATGGGCTTAGCCCATCGTACTTGATTGTACCCATATGGGGAATAGAACCCAGGTCTTTGGCGTGATGAGTGAACACTTTAGTCACTAGGCCACCCACCACCTAGGCCCCTTATTGAGATCAAAGTACACATTGTCGTCCATATTTTCATGAATATATTACATATTTGTTTACAGAAAACAGCAGAACATAAGGAGTAATTTACTGGTGTGATGGTATTATTGAAAAGCTTAGAATTTAACTATGGATGTGGAATTTTGATAGTAAAAAATCACATAAACTGAAAAGGAGCCCAGTGTGATGGGAGATTCAGAACCTGGGGAAATCTAGACTTGCTTCATTTAGAGCTTTAGCATTGCAGGGAGGGCTAGACAGTGGGGAAATAATGAGGTTCAAGGACTGTTCGGCAGACTAACTTTATGAGAGTCAAGGGCAGTTAGTATGATGACTACTGTAATGTACATCAGGTCAGCTGGGTCTACAGTGTTTAATATCAATTATAGGCCTTTAACTTATTGCTACATTACAGTTAGCGTATAATTGCTGACATGAATGAGAGTTCAGGGTTCTGATCCACGAAGACCCTGATGTGTTACGAGCTATTGTAACTATATAGTTTATCATACGATTACAAAGGACGTAGTGCTATGAACGCTTTGTGGATCCGGCCCCAGGCGATGTTGAAAATTGGGATGTTATGATTCTATCACATATTTGGTGAATCTAACCATATTCCTTCAGGAATTCAATTCATTATTAAAATGACTAGAATCGATTGTTCACAAATTTAGATTTTAAAAGTGTTTTTTGATTGAATTTGTCTGTTATTTCCAGGAATATGTAGAATTTAATACAATGTCGAGATAAACAGGGTTTGACTGTATATGCAAGCCTGTCACTGTCAGGATAATATACAACACTTTTATACATTTCATTGGACAGTAATGGATAAACTGGTCATTGCCGTGGTAAATCAACAGCCAACATGGTCAAATCATTTATTTTGTTCTCATTTGACTGGATATAATGATTAAAAATGAACATAATCAACTGGTGAGATGTTATAGTATCATGAAAAATATTCATATTCGTTACCTTATGTTCATGATATAAATCATATTTACCTTGTGTTCATGATATAAATCGTATTTACCTTATCTTCATGATATAAACCGTATTTACCTTGTGTTCATGATATAAATCGTATTTACCTTATGTTCATGATATAAATCGTATTTACCTTATGTTCATGAT
>VKKT01001289.1:97230-120703 GCA_008038995.1 Haliotis laevigata | reverse complement strand
TTTCTTCCAGGTGAGTCTTGGTCATCACAGGGTTTTCTCCCTAGTGAGTCTTGGTTGTCACAGGGGTTTTCTTCCAGGTGAGTCTTGGTCATCACATGTCTTCTTCCAGGTGAGTCTTGGTCATCACAGGGTTTACTTCCAGGTGAGTCTTGGTCATCAAAGGTGTTTTGTATCAGGTGAGTCTTGGTCATCACAGGGTTTTCTTCCAGGTGAGTCTTGGTCATCACAGGGGTTTTCTTCCAGGTGAGTCTTGGTCATCACAGGGTTTTCTTGCAGGTGAGTCTTGGGTGTCACAGGTGTTTTCTCCCTAGTGAGTCTTGGTTGTCACAGGTGTTTTCTTCCATGTGAGTCTTGGTCATCACATGTCTTCTTCCAGGTGAGTCTTGGTCATCACAGGGTTTTCTTCAAGGTGAGTCTTGGTCATCACAGGGTTTACTTCCAGGTGAGTCTTGGTCATCAAAGGTGTTTTGTATCAGGTGAGTCTTGGTCATCACAGGGTTTTCTTCCAGGTGAGTCTTGGTCATCACAGGGGTTTTCTTCCAGGTGAGTCTTGGTCATCACAGGGTTTTCTTCCAGGTGAGTCTTGGGTGTCACAGGTGTTTTCTCCCTAGTGAGTCTTGGTTGTCACAGGGTTTTCTTCCAAGTGAGTCTTGGTCATCACAGGTGTTTTCTTCCAGGTGAGTCTTGGTCATCACGGTTTTTTTCAATGTATGGCAATAGTTGCATGGCTTTGTTTTTGTTTGTTTGGAAAAGAATTGAAAAGAAATGTTCTTACTCATTTCCTACATTTGACAATACCATTGACCTTTACACCATTCTCATTTGTTTTTCCTTTTTTTTTCACCAGATTCTTTTCCGAAAACAGCTGAGTCGAATTCAATGGGCGTCTCTAATTCTCCTCACAATTGGATGCATTATAAAGGAACTGAACCACCACAGCGGTGGCACCAAAACCAATTCCACAGAATCTCCCAGCACAGAGGGTGTCACATCGTTCCTCAGCTTTGACAAACTGTTTGACATCCATCTGCTCTTCATCTTGCTCCAGGTTTTCTGTTCCGTGTTTGCGGGAGTGTATAATGAATACCTTCTCAAGGACAAAGGCTGTGATGTGCATCTTATGATGCAGAACATTTTCATGTACGTAGACTCTATCATATGCAACATCTTCATGCTTGGTTTCCGCGGGGACCTAGCAAGTGCTTTTTCAGTGTCAAGTGTCATTGCCATATTTTCACGGCCAGGTGTTATAGCAATCGTGTTCAATGCTGCTGCTTGTGGCATTGTCACAAGTTTGTTTCTTCGATCATTGAATTGTATTTTGAAAACATTTGCAAGTGCCTTAGAAATCATGTTCACTGCTATTTTATGTTGGTTTATTTTCAACATTCCAGTAGATGTATACACAGTGGTAGCTATTTTTGTAGTTAGTGCTGCCATCTATCTTTACGCTCAAAATCCAATCATAAATAAAGCTAGGAATGAGGTGATTGAGGATCCAAGCAAACCTGACAATGCTAAAGAATCTGTTTAGACTGTAGTTGGATTCTGAACAAAAGTGTTTATTTTCCCCTAGATCACGATTGATCTCTTTGATATCAGGGCACCCAATAATCATGATCAGCTATATATATTTTCTCATATTTAAAGTCATTTTCTCATTTTCTCCACTTCAGTTGAAAAACTTGTCATATTTGAATAATTGATAATAATATTAAAACTTTATGACATGGATGTGAAATGTAATATTTTTTATATTGATTATTGTTCTAAATTTGTTGTGAATGAGAATTAAACATAATCTCAGGACAAAATCTTAGAAAATACATAATGATTGAACAGTGTTTTATATTGTTATATCTGTGTTAGTGGTAGGTTTGCTGAATATCTGTGATCATGTGACTACATTCCCTTCACTAATTCAAGTACAGTCAGACCTTGTACAGAATTCAGGTGTGTCAAAATCCCCTGGTGTGTCAATTCCCCTGGTGTGTCAAATTCACAGTCCTGTCCAGAGAAGTTTTTAATATACATGTATGTGCAACTGTTTTAGCCCGGATGTATAGAATTCCTGGTTGTCTTGAACTCAATATTAAACTTATCCTCTACATTTAATTCAATTCGATTTTGAATACACACAAGTCTGTAGCAAGTGTAATGGTCAAGTAGAATGGTCTATACACATATCCGACAATCTGTGGTCTGTGATCTGTGATCATCATCATTGTACAAAAGCTATTTGCATAATATGCACTTTGTAATCCATTTGCTTCTGTTTCATGGTAATATTCAATCTAAAGTGTCAAATGCAAGATAAGTGAAACTGTTTCTCAGGTCCCCAGGAGCTGAAGACACCAGGGTTTGACTGTATAAGCATAATCTCTAGTATAATCTATTCTCTACCTGGATTGCCAAGTGGCATCACACATCATAAGGTCTAGTGGACCACACGTACAGTTGCTCCCATTTGTTTGGGGTTTAAATCCCAGATTGGCCTCTTATTGTCCTGCTTTGGTGTGTCTGCATGATAGTGGGCTTCAACCAAGGCATTACATGTGTTCAAGCTACATCACTCGCGGCACTAAGATGTTACACAGTGATAGGATATACTTTTGATGGGTTATACCTAACACACTGTTCTCAGCAAGGTATGACAGTACTAATAGCTAAACTTCTGCATCATTTGCCTGCCATTCATGTCAGATAGTGATGTATTTTGATAATATTCTCATGGAAAACAATAAAGGAACTCACAAAAGTGCAAGTGTTCCTATACTTATTTCCAGGTTTCTTGTCATGCTTTATATCGCAGTGTGGGTGAAAATCTGGAAATAAGAAAAGAAACACATGTATTTCATGTTCTCCCTGAATCATTTCCATGAGTATATTAATATGATAACTAACAATCATTATCATAATTAGCCTGGCTGAGATGAGCAATACCCAGCTGACAAAGTATTCCATGAACTTGTAATTAGATTTCGTACCCTTATATATAATACTGCATTAGTATTCCAACTCAATATATAAACAGAATTTAGGAGCATGAGTAAGTCAGAAACCATACTGTGTTTTATTTCTGTGTTGAGTAGGCGTTTGCAACACATTTAAGAAACATAATAATAGATGATGTAATTTGGGCCTTATTAAGTATTAGATTTATAGTTTTGTTTGAATTCAGGAACTACTCATGTGATATATGTTTGTTCATGTACACCATGTTCACTGGAATCATTTCTTGACTTTTACAATGTTCGGGATCCAAATGGGTAATAGCATTGTAAAAAGGCTTCTGTCTGAGGGAGTTTGTCTTGAGTAATCCTGTAACTGTATGTTGGACAGTCAAACACAGATTACTGGTAGTATCGCTGGTCCACAGTTGGGGATTGGTTGGATGTTATTGGGAGCAGGATGGACTGGTCAGTATACACATGGGAAAGGTGGTAGCAGTTTTTTGTTGATGATGAGGGTGAAAATACTTATAATGAGAACGTCCTCATGAGAGGTTGTTGTGCTGAATTTATGAAATAACAATTGTATGTATGGCCATAACAAATGATTTATTAGGATTTCATCCCAGTGCACCTCACCACAGTACCAAACACACTTTCTTACATGATGGTATTTTCCTGCAGACAAACAATCACATGTGTTGCCTTATGCCTTCACTTGATGAAATGCATATGTGAAACCGAAATGAACCCATGATGACCCTCCAGTTTGTTCTAGCTGAATCCAAGTTTGAGTATGTCCACCAAGGCAGCCATATTAAAAACCCATCTATCCCAGGCATTTACCTGTATTTATTTGTGTACAAACAAATGAAATTTGATAGTGTGTGATGGGGCTTAACTTATGTGTGCTGTTTTTGATGGTTGTGACCTTTTTAACTTCTTGTGCCCTAAGTCAGCCATTTTGTTTGTAAATGTCATGAAATTTGGAACATGTGTTGTTGTTGGTAGGGCAAGATATATGTTATGATTATGAGGAAATGTTGATCCATTTATAAACATGGCTACCCAGCAGCAATATTGAAAAACCTAGTTATTGTCCAACATGAAGCTTCCCTATTTTGTGATATTGTTTTTTCCTTGGTTTGATCTTTGCACTTTGACTGAGTGCTGATACTTCTTATGGTCATTTACAGTGTGTGAAGCCCATTTCTGGTGTCCCCCGCCGTGATATTGCTGGAATATTGCTAAAAGCTGCATGATTGTTTGAAGTAAATAATTCCAACAGCCCCCAAAACAAGTTCAAGGTTTTGAGTCCAGTAGCCTTTTTATCATTAGAAATTCAGCCTCTCACAACCATACAACCACCTTGGTGGTCAAGAAGAGAGGTCAGCGATTTTGTCATGACTGCATCATTTCAAAAGATGTTGAAGAAGATACTTGGTTCCTGGCTCAAGGCATTTAAGTGAAAAGTGAGTGAGCCTCTTTTACTCACTCACTCTTATGATCATTACTCAATATTTTGTTTCAAAACCTTCGACCATGACTTCAATGTTGACATTTACGAGACAGTTTATGGCCACTATTGTCTGATCAAACTGTGCTATCATGGCCATATTGATTTTCTCCAAATACAATTTCTTCCTCTGTAACCATCATCTCTGAAATTGCCAGACTGTCCTTTGGTATGTGTGCTTCTCCATATAATGATATATTTTGTTCAAATAATGTTTTGTGTGTGAAAAATGGACAACTTTTCTGGATTAGTTTTACTATATTCCTTTAAGGGTTATGAGGCTCAAAGTATATACTTGATGTCAAATAACTTTATCTGATATCATCCCACAGTGTAATATCAATATCACACTGGGAAACTGTATACTGACCACATGACATGTTTCAGTGTCAAGCACCAGCGTGACATCTTTCATGTCCTTTGTATGTCACAGCTGAATCTAACTACAAATGTTCTGATCTCAGTACAGATTTAATAACTTTGTGGATAGTTAGTTATTAGCTTAGTATTTGTCCATACTTTTGTCCTCGCTATTTGTTTAGAAGATATTTGAGTAGCAATGCTAACAGACATGTTTTATATAGCTGCCTTGCACATATGCAAGAAAGCTACAGCTGTGGTACTATATTTTAAAATTTGGATGGATGTCTAATAATGTATTTATTGTGGCCTTATGGAGACTATCACAGAGATGCCAACCACTCAATTATGAAGTACAAAATCTGCTCTCCGATTTCAATTTTAAAAAAACTCCAATACTTTAGAAAAAATTCTGAATATATTTTTACGGTATACAATTTCGTAAGTCAACAGTGATTTATTTGAGTGAACATTGGTAAAAGCATTCAGAAACTTAGTGTGTGATCCTTTGCTTGTCGACTGTGTATATTGCGTGTTATTGACAATGAAGTTTCACAAAGTTTTTCCGAATGCATGTCATAGTCCATATGAAAGTGGAACAAAATGGCAGAGCCGACCACTCACTCACCCCCAACTTGCACCTTTGGTGCTCAGACGTGGCTTTCAGCCAGTCATGGCTCCATTTTCCTTAGATTCAGGGTTGGCATCTCTGGTATCAGTATGCAAAATGTCTTTTCCTGTTGTGTTCAACCAGAAGAGACATTCATAAGAGGATTATTGTTCATAGATGAACCATTACCAGACAATAACTCATCTAGTTTAAAACCGAAACCAAGCCAGTTTGCAGGCTAGAATTCCTCTATAGCCTTTGTACTGTTGTCTGGAATAAGTGCCTTCATGTAAATACCTGTCTGTTAATATGTTTCACACACCATATACATAAAGCACCCATAACACTGTTTGCATTGTGATCAAGTTGCAGTGTTTGGAGCTTGTGATATGCCATGTTCAAGTGTAGCTAGCATTGACAGAGGCCTATTATTGAGTTCATAAGTTTACACCAATAGGTTTCCTGTTTCATATTTGCTTCCAAGACATTTTTGTAAGCAGTATTAGCATCGTCCATGGACACTGACCATCACACAGGTGGTCCTGTTTCACTACTGGTAGAAAGACAGCTGTTTTGTACTGTTGATTTCAGTTATCCTTTTGATAAGTTTTGTTTTTAAATATGTTGGTGTTGTTCCTCCGGTATGGGAGGGAAATGTAGTCTAGACAAGATAGTGAAGTTTCAACAATGCTATAAATTTGACTCCTTCTGAAGAGTGATGGTACAAAAGTAAACAACAGTACAAAGTATAATATGATGTAGACACAATCAGTATCAATGTGGTAATTATGGTATTTATATTTTGCATTGTTGGTAAACATAAAAAAAATAACATACCAGTGAAGAATGTTATGCTGAAATATACAAAAACAGCCAAACTCAGAAAACTATGATGGACAAAATGTGAAGGTCATTACACACTGACAATTGCGGATAATGCTGTTCAGTTATCTTTTCTTGATTTTTCAGGGTTGAATGATTACTAAATAATATTAATTAATTTAAGAAAGTATTGTCTTGAAACAGAAGTCACGTGCTTTCATGCTGTTTTGACATTTGGCTGTCAGTGTAGTGAAATATACAGCCAGAATTTTGACAAATTTTGTACGTTATGCCAGGACAAGAATTGTCTTGGACACTGTATGAGTTCTAAAATATTGATTGAGGACAATTTTATGGATATACAACTTCTTTATTCTGTATAGGCGACATTTCAACATAGATTCTGATGTCCACAATCTTAGGAAAATATTAAACTACAGGAATGTAAATGGCTTTTTCAGAAAGTGGTCAAATGCAAATGTCATTTTTACTGAGAACGTGTAATCACAAATATTACACATTGTACATGTACATGATAGTTTGACATCAAAGAGCTTTCATGACAATTTCTAAAAGTTCTCCATGTTTAGAGATTCAGGGACCAAAAGCCCCTCGTCTCAAACCTTGTCCTCTGAAATTCAAGATGGTATGTTTCAAAAGATTCTTTGTAAAGCAAAATTGATAAGATTTCCTCTTTCAGAAAGAATTAAGTTTGTTTTTGATTTATGATTTGTTCATTTTGTTGTGATGTTTTCTATTTTTTTCAGTAGTTTTTAGCAGTGTTTGTTTATTTTACAGGTTTTCTGTATTGTTCATTTTTTGCATAGATAATTCTTGCCAATTACAATTTGTTTCAGATCATTGTTTAATTTGAATGTTTTATTTTTTTAGACATGTTCATTTCAAAGGTTTTCTGTATGCATTCCTTAGATTTCTTAAGCTTGACTATACTCTTTCTTCGTGTGTATTTTGAAATTCTATTTGACACAAATTTCAAGGCATAATATTTAGGACAATTAAAAAATGATGGGTTGGGTTTTTTTGTCAGATGGCAATTTTCATATTGACAAATTATATCCTGCTTTTGCTTGCACTGAAAAAAACATCATCTCTACCTTTATGGTTATTTAGTCAGTAAATAGTTTTGAACAAAATGTACATAAGTTTACCATACTTACAGTAAAGCACATATTACGAACCCAGTGGTTGTGAACAACTGGTGAACATAGTCATCGTACCTCGGTACTACATTAGAGGTGTGATACATACCTTCATATTATACAACACCTGTCTGTATATGATAACACAAGGATATCATAATTCTGTGCTTATTACTATTGCCCACTGATGTGTATGTTTATGATATCATACCGTAGTAATAAGTCGTAATGACCGTGAAAGATTGAGTGTGATGATGAAGGATGAATAAATTTTATCAATAGAATAATGAATGCTGAGAAAGTACCCTGAAATCAAACCTGATTGTTTTTGGGGTGGTGAGGTTATCAGTTAGCACATTGTTCACCAAAACCTGCTGTGTGATGCCATTTCTGTTGTTCAGTTGTGTGGGGTCAGACATGTTCTGGATGGATGTTTAGGTTAACAAGGGACGAACAACATCTTTAATTAGTGACTGTTATTTTCAAATGTACATAAATCATTATTGAAATCAGCAAGAGGTTTTGTATATATATATATATATTATTACGTTTGTAATAGTTTTCAGTGAAATCCATGCCTGTATTAGGATTATATCAATGTAATCGAATACATTGTTTGACAAGAGTTGAGAGAAGGATATTTGTTTATTTCATAAGAAACTTGTTATTACGGACTTGACAACAGCTTTCAACGGACTGAAGTAGGGACAGGGTTGCCGAGTGGTTAATTCCCCACAGAGGTATGTGTCCCCTTCAGTGATGTTGCTGGAATATTGACCAAACTGGCATCAGACAGCCAGTAACATAAGGCAGTGCAAAGTACAGAGTTGCATCCCTTAGTGTGTCAGTATCCACTGATTGTGGCTTCAAATCTCTACCATTGTGATCTTCTGGCTGTCGGCGATAGTATTTTTATTTATTCAATTAAAAAAGGCTCAGTTTCTAACATTTGTTGGTTGTTTGGCATCTTTGGGTCTTATGGTGACAGACCAGGAAATGTAGCTGGATCATGTGGGTGATAAAATGTGATGGTGCTCAGTAATGTATTGACATTGCTCTGAAACTGGGCTTTACTCACACATCAGAGACAGATGTCATTGTAATTAGAGGGTGCAGTTGTACAAGGTGATCGTAACTCCTATACCATGACATAGACTTACAACTGGCGTAGCGCTAAGGTTGGTTTGTACAACAGCACCCTGATCATTATGGCACACACTGAATACGCTGAGCACTTTTCATCTGTTTCGTTCAAAGCACTTCTTTCTGGACATCTGTAGAAAGGAATTCCCCTTTTTCTGAGACAGTTTACAACACTTTATAATTATTGAAACTAAAGAAACTGAAAGGCGGCTGAGGTCCTGTTTGAAGAACCTCTCTAATTGATCCATTTGTAAAATGGACCTTGGAGAATTTACTTTCACTCTGTAGGAGTCGATAGATTGAGGGCCAAACTGTATGAACATTGGAGCTCATGTGTTTGTGATTATTTCATATTGTTTGAAAACTCTGGCTATCACATGTAGGTTCAGAATGAATTTTTCAGCGATAAAGAATATGAAGAACCCAATTTGACACAGCAGACTGGTACTGATGGGCCTCTCCACAGACCAAGTTCCCACAGGAGAACAAGACCACAGACATGGTTGATACATTAGTCACAAGTTTTATTTGCATAAAAAAATATTTGGTACATTTGTACAGAATAAGTGTGGACAGCGTGTACTTTCCGGAACTGCATTGCTCTGTTCACTCTATTTTGGAGCAATGTTTTCCTGAAGCCAAAAAGGTTACAATGACTTGAAATGACTTTGATGCCATGGATTGGAAAGGAATGACTTTTAAGAACTGATTGGCATTCCAGTTGAGACCTACAGCCATAGCTGTGTCTTCCCTTGTTACTATGCACTCGTGAAGATCCAGGTTGGAACTTGTCTATAGCAACCCATGCTTGTCATAAGAGTTGACTGACAGGATGGGTTGTCAGGCCAGCATATCTCAGTTGCCAGATGCTCTTGATGCTTCTCACTGGTTGGTTCTGTTATTTAAAGACTGCCGCCATATAATTGGAATATTGGTGAGTGCAGTATTAAACAACAAACCAACTTGTTACTATGACATTGATAGTACTTATGGAATTGATGTTTCTCTGTGTAGCTTCATTTTTCACATAATATTGCATATGCAATAAATGAATGTCATGCTTGACACAATTACCACTACCCTTGACTGTTGTGATATGTGGCTCTAACTACTCTCCCTTATGAAACAAGTAATCAGATATCTAGTCAGCATGATTCCAGTTGGGTGCTTGATTATTTATCTTTGCTGTATCATCCTTCTTGATTGGGATTTTGCATAATATATGTACTACGGGATATATATAATTACGATAAATGTGTTATGTGATTCATGGTGATCTTTGCATAACAATAATATTTTTGTACAGGTAAGGTAAACAACTGCCCTTGTTAAGCACAAGCATCTTGGAAATTCTAATAGCACTTTACTTAAAGATGAATTTTTCGGGTGTTTTCATTTACCTTGTTACCATGGTTACAGTGTTATATGTGTGTTTGACATGTGCCTGCCTTTTTACTGAATGGTATGTACTGTTTTCATGCGGTAATAAAATATTGAAAGGGTGTTTGTATGAATCACTAGATGGTGCTTGTGTTTTCACAACCATGCAGAAAACAAGGCAAAAGGTGAGCAGGGCTTCTAATATCCTGACCTCAACTACAACATCAGCTGAAGAACACTTTTGATATTGGAGGAATATTGATGCCTTAATGTTTGAGACAGTTTCTATTAAATAGACCAATAAATTACATGAATCAGATGCAGCTTGCCGATTATGGTACCCTAAACTTAACATCGATAAAAAGCACTGTATTTTCTCAAAAAAATCCACCTACGAAGGATAGACAAATGTTTTAGTGTAACTATATTGGTATGCTCTTACCATGTTACTATACATATTGTGGTACAAGGCCTTCAGTTCGGTATATGAGATGTGATCCTAATGCAGAAGAGCCAAACCTTTTATTGTTTAATAACATGGGGAATGTAACCGTAATCTTTGTTATTTTGAATGAACACAATTTTATGACTAGACAGAAATGATGGTACGAAAACTGAAAATACTCAATTTTTGGATTGCATTACGGTATGCCAAACCGATGGCAAAATACTGCAGTTCTACTAAACTATATATCCCTGGCTTTTGAGGCCAGAGGTGTAAAAAGTAACTGTGCTTCCTATGAAGTTAAGTTAACATATATTTCTCCATTAAATACATTTTCATGAAGACATTTCAAATTCAAGGTCTTCATTCAACATTTGCAAGTTCTTACACAGTGGGCAATTTGTATGTTGGTGGAGCAGTCCTCAGACATCCAAACATATTATTCATGTGTGTCATTGTCACGCAGCCTTCTCCCTCTTCCTCTCTGATGTCGGCAAATATGTGTCTGCTACTTGAACTGGTACATGCTTTCACACGTGGTCATAGCGGCTACAGGTTTCATGGTCGTATGATACTCACACGTTTTGCTGGTAACATTAAACAATGATTGATTAGCTGTTAGGCATACATAAAACCTCTCTTGTTTAATTGTTATTGCATACGCGATACCACAGCTTGCTGACAATCAATGTGTGTACTCCACGGTATGCTGCGAACAGGATTGGTGCAAAATGAAGTCAGACATTATAGTGTTTATCACAGAACTGAATATTAACTCTGAGTAAATGTTATCTTCAGCATGACTGCAATCATCCACATGTGAGGCCATGTTGGCATTACAACCATATTTGGTTGGTATATCTACAGAACGATATCAAACTGCCTCATATACACCTTGGACAATTCCTCTATTGAGACAAGTTACTGGCAGAACTGTACACAACCTGTTGAGGGGACACATCATCCAGCCCAAACATTCAGTCAATGGGGCACACAATTATCAGCACATTATTACATTATCTACAGCTAATCATCAGTTTATACATAGTGAATTTGAAAGACGAATCTGCCAATTTCCTGCTGTTTCACCTTTACTGATGTGACAGTTTGCTTCAGACTAACCGGCAGTTTATTGTGAGAACCTTGGTACCTGCTACTGGGTGGTGACGTGCCAGCCAGCGGTATATAGCATCACCACTTATGAATCTTCTTCGGTTCCTTGATCAATCATTTTCACCAAAAGCACCTGTAAGAAAGAGTTGTCTACCCTGTTCCTAAGTGACCCGTCATACACGGATCTCCACACCGGGGCTTAAGGACCAAGTAGACTGTGAGCTCCTGCCATGCAGCAGAAGCTGGACCTAGTCTTGAGTTGTGTGTTTGGTCCCTACATGACACATCCCACAGGGATCTCCACACTGCTGCTGCCTGTCCCAGTAGGTCCGTATCTCGTCTACACTCAGTTCTGGCAGCACATAAGATCCTTCCTCACACTGCTTGGAACACTGCCATGCTGACGCCTAGAGAACAGATTGGAGGATATTGCTCACTGGAATTCAATGAATACCTTACAGACACAAATGCAGTGTAACCCAGGTTGTTAAGAGATACTGACGACCAGACAATCCTGTGTAGAATGTCTTCATGAATAAAACAACTTCAATTTGCATCACTGATATTCAGACAAACCTTGCTTATGCAGACACTAGCATTTTCTCAGATATTTTCCCAGTAAAATTGCTGGATTTCTTAATCCCTTTACTACCAAAATTCAATGGAGGAACAAAACAAATCAGCAACGCTCTATTGTAAAATGGATAATTTGTGTGATAAATTTTGTGTATGTGCACAGCCCAAATGTCTTTTGTATCCCTTCAGCCATTTCATGTGAAGGAATGGGAGATAACAAACCTGGCCAATAAAATTCAGAAATTTTAGACAATACTAAGCCTGAAACTGCAATCAGCTGGACACGTTTTCTCCCAATCTGTCCATGGTTCAGTAAACAAACACAATAATATAAGACACAGACAGATGACCCCATGACTGGAACTAATTTGAAATCAGGTATAATCTAATATCATAGTGTGCAGTGTTTAATATACATTATCACATGTATATTCCTACAGCTTGTTCATTTAGTTGCAGTTGCAGTCTCTCTCTCTCTGAGTCTCTCTCACACTCAGTCTCTCTCACTCTGTCTCTCTCACACACACACACTTATGAAAGATATGCACACACTCACACAGAGAGTAAACTATGTAACAGGAAAACTGACAGATATAATCACATGATATGATAATAATAACCTTAAGCTACTTGCCACTTTGCTACAACTGATTGCTATTGCCAAAGACATTCTCACATACAGCACATCTAGATCAGTCATCGATGAGATTCCCCTGGCTATTTAACACACCTACCTGCTCATAGTGGGGACCAATTGCAGCAAGCCACATCCCCTGTGATACATCTTCTCCCTAAACAAACATGACATTATAATCCTGAATGTGTTCTTCATAAAAGTAAGATTAACAGCACAACTTAATATCTGAAGAAATTACATTAAACTTCAATAATAAATATACTTATAACGAACTCTGTCCAAGCCACTTACTGTATATTTTGCCAAAATCTGCACAACAAACTGCATAACATAATGAACTAAACTCAGTGGTCCCTTTCAGTTCATTATCACTGCGGGGTAGCCTAGTGCTTAAAGTCACGCTGAAGACCCGGGTTCGATTCCCCACATGGATACAATGTGTGAAGCCCATTTCTGGTGTCCCTCGCTGTGATATTGCTGGAATATTGCTAAAAGCGGCTTAAAATCATACTCACTCACTCACTCATTATCACTCTAGCTTACAGTATTGGAAAGTATTATTTAAATATTTATATAAACAAAATGAAATACTACAGCTGTTGAATGATAATGTTGCAGCTTGAAGTGAAACTCCACTCCACAGTCCCAACCTGGTAAGGGTGCAGTTGGTCCGAGTTGTCAGCAATCCATGTGTGTACATCACGTGAGACGATGTTCCCGGACCCACAGGCGAATCTGGGGTAGGTGGATGAAGGGAAGACTGTCTCTCGCCACTTTCCATGTCTCTCCACCAGCCACTCATCCCGGAACCTGCAAACAGAACATGAACACTATACATTGTAGCAGGAACATACATGAACATTACACACATTAACCAAGAACATTCTGGAACCTGCAAACAGAACATGAACACTATACATTGTAGCAGGAACATACATGAACAGTAACCAAGACCACACTGGAATCAGAATGTCTAATTTTACATGTACTGTATAAGTAATTGTGATTTAACCTAAAACTCATATCTAGGTGGAAACAGAAGAAATTACTGTATACCAGAATTTAATTTTACTGTATAAGTAATTTGGGTTTTACATATATGTCATTAATGGAGGAATTAGAAGAAACTATACACAACAGTCATTGTGTGAATAGTTGTATTCACTCCAAAATAATACAGAAAAATCTATCATTTTGCCAACAAATCAATAATATCTATAAATCAGTTTCAGATCAGGTACAATCATCCAGCTTGGTGTGCAGGAATAACACAGTAGTGCCTGTTGTGACTGAGGGGACACATGTGCTACACATAGAGAACTAACCACCTGCTGGAGCAGACATCTCTGAGAACTGTCATAGAGATTACTAACAGCATCTAGACAAATCCATTCCTCAGTTGGTTCCAAGACCAACTTGTTAAAAGCAATTAATCAATTTTAAGGAACCAGCTCACCACATGGTAATTTGTGCATTTTAGTGTTGGATGAAATATTCAGTGTCACTTTTAATTTGTATACCTCAAACCATTAACATCAAAAGTTTCAATAACTAATTGAAATTTTAATATTCCAAAAATGATCAAATCCCAAAATTGAAGATAGAGCATTACTAATAGTTTGATCTGTACTGGAAAAGGTTTCAGACGGGTGCAGTTAATTTTCTCAGGGTTGAACCCATAACCTACAGCTCTGATATGGCATGATGGCAAATAGTTGTTTGCATGGTTATCTCCCTTAGACCATACCCGAAATGCTTCTGTTATGGGTTATACTACTTTTTCTTTATGAAGTTGATGTTTCAAAAGGCAGCTTCCGTGTATTAATGAAGACATACAGTTATCATTTATTTCAGTGTTTACCTGACATTAGCTGTATAAGGTGTTAACTGTTATATAAATCACTGAATCTGTGAATCAAAACTCTGTTATATCAGTGACAGGACCGTGGACACCACTGTAACGTCCCCAGTGTCCACACACGCAAGAACACTCAGTGTGTTCCCCTTTCTTTACTTGATGAGATGCTGAAACCTCAAATAGTTCTAACAAACAGTCTGTCTTCCTTCAACAAGTTGAGCAGCTCTATTAGATAATTCAAACAATTAAATACCACCCACACTTTACACAAATTTGGATGCGACCATTGCATTATGGACAAACAATTTATAATACAGAATCAATTATCTCTAAAAAAATTGTATGTCAAAACCAAATAGATACAATCAGAATATTGGATTAATCTGGTAATTATCTGTAGAAAATTCACCCTTGGAACACTGACTGCTCTGAAGAGTTTGCAGAAGTGACAATTCCCCACAGGCAGCCCCAGAGTGAAAGGGTGTATACAGACTGGAAGGGTGTATGCATGCCTAACAAACTCCTCCACTCCACCCTCTCCAGACATTTGATGGCATCAGTCCTTATATGTTTCTGTTCATATACTCATAGAAACAAATAAGGGAACACATGAAAGTACAGATGTTCCTTTATTTATTTGCAGAATTTCACTCACAGTGCAATACATACCTTGTGAAGAAACCTGGAAAAGAATAAAGGAACACTTGTACATTCATGTATTCCCTTATTTGTTTCTATAAGTATATTTTGATTTTGTGTTTTTCAATTGCTAAAATTACCTCTGGTGTCTCACTCACTTTGAAGAATCATTGAAAAGAATATTTCCTTTGACACAAAACATTCTAAGAAACTATCCCTATTTCCAGGACCATCCTTAAGCGAGTGTTTTGTCAGGATGGAGTCATTGTACGTACTGGCCCCACCACAGTTTTTGGACAGAGGTCAGTTGATGAAGATCCTTCGTCACTTTGACTAAGTCCACGAAGCAGTCGTCATCTGTCTTCAGAACAAACCTGGCATCAGCATGAGCAAGTAACCTGCAAGAAGAAACATACTTGTGACACTGGAGTCAGTTGAAACTGGCACCAAGTGGAGAAGTCTAGTGGTTTATTACTAAGCATTTGTTCATTGTGCTGAAGATCTGGGTTCTATTCACCTATAGTCTGTTTGCAATGAAAACGTACCGATGAATTTCACTTTAAACATAAAATAAATCAAATAAAGTGAAATTAATATTACGAATTGTCAGAATTTGACTTTGCCAATTGAACATTTAAATCTCAGAATTTTATTCATCTTAGGATAGAAGTAGTAACAAACGATTATACACTGAAATCGCTATCATTGGTTTGTATTACAAGGGGGTAAGCGCAGTAGTTGGAACAGTGAAACAAACACACTTGCGCTTCGTGATGAGCGTCAAGTTAGACCAACTCTACTTGTTCTCAGTGTTTCATTTAATGTGCTTAGCCCCTTGTAATACAACCAATAATAGCGATTTGAAACTTTTATCCTAAGTTGAATAAAATTCTGAGATTTTAATGTTCATTTGGCAAGGTAAAATTATGAGGATTCGCAATCATAATTCCACTTTATTCGATTTACCTTTTTGTGTAAATTAAAATCCATTGGCATGTTTTCACTGCAAACAGACTATAGTACATGAATCTGATGCAGTTAGTGTACAATATAATAATACACCATCCTGAAACCTTCCACCCCCAAGTTTCACAAGAAGAAACATCCAGGTAAGTCCCTTCACAAGTAGAAACATCCAGGTAAGTCCCGGAGTGATCGGATCTTGTATTTGAGCTACTTACCACCACTCTAAAGACATGGTTCGGCACAATTTGCAAATTCATACTGGAATATGGGAACACTTTTTAAACAAACACTTACTTTTTTATGCAAATTGTGAGTGGCAGGTAATACCAGTGGACCAGGAAATGCTTCCCCTTTCCTCAAACACCTGAGACAACCACTGATTTGTATTTGTATAACTTTCATGACTAGTTTGCCTTTTACACCCAATGGAATCTGTTCAGTGGAAGTTGAGACTTGTTACTGTCTGGTAATGATAATGTATATATTAATATTTAAATCAGGAGTTCCTCCAGTATCACCATCAACAGTTAGTTTGCCCATCCCGTGAGAGTTGACATCACTGATTGTGACAACTAACATGCTGATGCATGATAAAGGTTCTCTCTTTCAGTCAGCTCTAGCCAACAGTTGATGTTGAACTTACAGTGTTTGTTCATTATCCAGTCATATCAACAGATGATATCAGGTTTATCATCACATTGTCATCACTTCGTCACTATTTGGTTGATCCCAGGCTAGCTATTCTCGCAACGTTCGTAGCCCTACGAACTTCTTAAGCCTATTCTTAACACATTGGCTATGATCAAAGTTAAGAATTCTCAGGTCTACGAACGTTTCGAGAACAGGGGCCCAGGTTCTGAGGAGCAGAGCCTAATCAATAGGCTTTATTAGAATCTCAAAGAAGTCATGATTTACTTATTTAATGGATGAAGTAAAAAAGGGCATTCTGGCCCAGGGTGATATGGTATCAAACAGGTTGGTTGTCTTTGCAGAAAACATATTCCTTATATAAGAATATGAGCAATTCTTTCACAAGAGTTGATTACCTGTGACACCATGAGACAGCATAAACAAAAGTGAGGTGATAGACAGTTCTTTAACACATCTGGATATGGTCAACAGTTTAAAGTTAAAGGTCAGTTACTTTCAACATTGATATCCAAATGCTTTCTGCATAAAGTCAAAGGACAAACAAATATGCTGAAATGATATGAAGAAATTATGATGTCAAAACAGAAGATATATACATGCTAATGTTCAACCTTTTAACTCTGGCAATTTCAGCAGATATTTAGAGAGCTAAAAAGCGCATGTGAGAGAAATCGGGGGTTAAAATACAAAGGTCAAAATGATATTGGGAAAAACAAGAACCCCCATATCTTCCTACACATATACAAAATGTCATTACATTGTAAACAAGAAATGGATGAATAATAGCAAAATATATGTTTACCAATGTTGCTGTGCAGGCAGTGTAGGTAAGACTTGTGTAAGATATTACTTAAAAGTAATTTTTCATAAAAACCTTTTAGAAACTGAAATAACTGGAACAACTGTCTTAGTTAATTGTCAAAAAACTTCATTCACCAATTCTAAATTTGGACGGTTTTAATCAAGATTCTGAATTGCAACTGCGATTCATGTTCCCCCAGAGTTTGAAGTTAATTCATAGTCAGAAATAAAAGTCAAAAGAACCATTCAATTTGTATCAGTCTGGTCGATATCATAGCCACAAGAAAGTACTAATATAAATTCCCTTTGAACATGTGTCTTTGACAAAAAATAAAGTAATTGAGCAACCTGATTATTCAAATGAAAGTAAAGATGTCTTTCATGAAAGATCAACAGACGCATAACTATATGCTCATGATAAGACATCCTAACAAACACTACCAACTGCAATCAACCACTGTTTGGTACTTTCAGAGAGTCGAGGGTCTTGGGACTTCAATAGGCACAAACGGTCAACTCCTGAGAGCATCTCTTTAGCAACGATGCACCACGAATCCATTATAAAAATTACACTACCATACATTCGACTTTGAAATTACTGTCCAATATTTGTAGTGTGTCTATTTGATCTGTGTAATTCACAGAGCTGTACTCATGGGACAAGCAAAGAGGTCTTTATTTAGCTAGGTGTCAAATGATCAGCTTCTATGGCAAGTCACATACTGCTAGCAAGCCAGGGGACATCAAGCAAGTCATAGTCCACTTATGGCTGTACTGTAAATATTCCGTTACCGTAGTTATTCTGATATAAGACAGCACTGAATAAACACATCAAATATCACCTGGCAAATGGAATATGGTTTTATGTATATATACTGGACAAAATATGTTAGGGATATTGGTATTTGTATGATTTATATTTTATCAGTGTGCCAATGAATAAATAGATCATTATTCATAATTTCAAACTTTACATGTATCCCTAGCTATTTCTGTCCAGTATACATTTGAACAGACTATTTTGACAAAATGAGGAGCATGTTTCAGATTATAGCAAAGAGGGATTTTAAAATTTCTTTCACAATTAACACTTAAATTGTTCTTGTAATTTTAACTGACACAGAGCCATAAATTCAGATCAAAAGGTGACAGAGGTTATCATATGTTTCACTCATGGTTTTCATACTTGACGAAAGAGGTTAATCCTATCAGATAGATGACGAAGAAGCTACACCATCTTATAGCGGTTGCTGCTTCCTGCTACACATTTCCATGTCAACTGAGTCTTAACCCTTTTTTGTAAAGTTGGGTCCTGAGACTTAGTTTGCTCACATTTAACATGAACATGCTCAAACATTGCCCATGTTAGGCAAAACAATAGAGAATGTCTTCTCCACACAACTATAAACGTTAACCCCATCAGAAAGGAATCTATGGGATGAAGCTAGGTTTTGCTTTAAACTCACATGGTAACAGAAGACACATGCTGGATTGTTTGGTTGGTTGGTTGGTTGTCTGACGTCACACCTAGCAATATTCCAGCTATATGACAGCAGTCTGTAAATACTCCAGTCTGGACCAGACAGTCCAGTGATCAACAGCATGAGCATCGTTCTACGCAATTGGGAACCGATGACATGTGTCAACCAAGCCAGCGAGCCTGACCACCCGATCCCATTAGTCGCCTCTTGTGACAAGCATGGGTTACTGAAGATCAATTGTAACAGATCTTCACAGGTTTGTATAGTTGAGTCCTGAAACTCATTTTACTCAGTTTTGATATGAAAATGCTTAGGTCCATGTTAGGTACCAACTTGGAAGATGTCTTCTCATCAGGACTGATGACCATAACCCAGTCCACAAGCTTACAAGGTAGGAATGTCATGTGTGAGATGACTTCACACTCAGCTTCACATGTCTTGGTTGCATATATCACACATGTTCAAGGTATTACAAACTGTTCTCTATTTTGTGCCTTATAGAATTTGAGCAACTGAACTCGTACTGTGTGTTGTCAATTTATATCTTAAACCCCAACCCCAAAATGTACTAGAATCTGTATTTTACTGAGAAAGTGTAATTCCAGATAAAACATGTTTCATGTTTGTTGCTGTTTTTAAGCAGTTGATAATCAGTACTCTTTGGAACCAATGACTCCTGCAATCCTAAAAAAATCATGTGCATTGCTATAGTGAAAACATCAGTTACATGCACTTCCAGCTCACATTCTTCTTCTGTGTCCACAAACAATTGTGTCAATGCATGATTCTGCATGCATAACTGTCTTAGAAGTCTCCCACACACAAATTCAGCTCAATTCATCAACTATCTTATTGCAACTGCATCTTACTGCATCCATATCATACTGTCTTCACGAAACTGAATCCATAGCATAGTGTCTTCATGACACTAGATCCATAGCATACTGTCTTCGTGACACTGCATCCATATACTGTCTTCATGACACTGCATCTATATACTGTCTTCGTGACACTGCATCCATATCATACTGTCTTCATGACACTGCATCCATATCATACTGTCTTCATGACACTGCATCCATAGCATACTGTCTTCGTGAAACTGCATCCATGGCTTACTGTCTTCATGACACTGGATCCATATCATACTGTCTTCATGACACTGCATCTCTATACTGTCTTCATGTCACTGCACCCATAGTATACTGTCTTCATGACACTGGATCCATATCATACTGTCTTCATGACACTGCATCTCTATACTGTCTTCATGTCACTGCATCCACAGTTTACTGTCTCCATGACACTGAACCCATAGCATACTGTCTTTATGACACTGCATCTCTATACTGTCTTCATGTCACTGCACCCATAGTATACTGTCTTCATGACACTGGATCCATATCATACTGTCTTCATGACACTGCATCTCTATACTGTCTTCATGTCACTGCATCGACAGCTTACTGTCTCCATGACACTGAACCCATAGCATACTGTCTTTATGACACTGCATGACTGACACCTACCAGTAACTTATAAAAATATTTAGAATATTTTTATCCTTCCAAAGTGGATAAATATTTTCAGTTAACATAACCACAAAAATATTTTTAAAATGCAAAATATTTCCTTTGTTACTTGTCAAAGAAATTCCCAAATCCCCAAATGTATTTCTACAGGTCTTCAAACCTACTTGACAGAATAAGTTTTTTAGTTATTTCATTTTAAATTCTTTCAGGTAAAAAATACTACCTTTTTCAGTTTTCTTGTTCATAGGTGCTTCCTCCTTACAAGTTCTCTGTGACTTTTGATCTGTGCCAAAAAATGTCTAACACTATTGATCACTAACATTTAAGCACATTGTTGGTCAAATTGTCTTTTTGTTTTCTTTAAAAGCCAAATGGATATTATAGGTTGGTGTGGCCAAGCATGAATGATAGGTCTTAGATTTCATCTTTTTCTTATCTTTTCTTTTTCCAACGAAATGTTCTTCCTCCATTCTAATCCATCATTTTGACCTCTGAACAGGTTTCTTTCCTCAAGGCCATCACTCAGGGAAAGTTTGGGTGAAATCAAGGATAATTTGATAAACTCCAGTATTCATGACTCCCAGAAACGTTCTCAGACATCAAAGCAGTCTTTGAAAAAAGGGAGCAAATCTAAAAGATTTTAAAATCTTTAATGAAAATAACACCTTCTGGAAATGAACTTTCATGGAGATACTAGGATCACTTACCTCGAATTACTTCAGCTTTCCCAGACTGGTATTGCTATAATTTCATTGCATCGATTTCTCAATGTCCTATGGAGATTACGAATTAAAAGGGCAAGTCCTTTTGAAAAGAATCACACATGGTTTCTAATAACCTGTCAAATGTGATCCAATTGATCCAAATTGGCTTTTCAAAACCTACTTTGACGGTCTCGATTTCTCGCTACTATCATGTGAAATCCGGAAAAGGATTGTTACTCATGAAGGCAAACTTGTTTCAGTATTTCAGCTCTTTAACGCTATTTTCTTGTCCCAATCCTTGCTGTTTTCCCTGGCTATTATTTCTGATTGATCTCTCTAAATCGAACATCGTCACCCTGCTTCAAAGTAGAAGAAACATTGAAAAGAGTCTGCAGCCTTCCACTGTACACAGACTTTGATGCAATCATTTCAAAGTCTGTCTTCATTTCATTTACACATTCCACACTCACCTTACATTTAACTGAAGATTAAAAATAAGTGTATTTTGCAAAATAAATCATTTGAAATAATTCCAAACATACAGAATTGAATTATTACAAAGGACTCCCAAGTTTCCTGGCTTTGTAAACTTGCTAGATGAGAAAACACTGAAACGATTTTTTCACTTTTGGTGTTTTTCAAGGAATCTCCTATTTCTACTTATTTCTCAAGCATAACATTTTGGAAAATGTTCCAGATGAAAAATGTCAGAAGAGAAATGGAGTCAGTTGAGGATGAAATTGACTCAACTCTTTCTTCATCCCTGGCAATGTGATAAATAGCTCCAATATAATGGGAAATACATAACAGTTTGTTGCAGGTGAAATTCTACAGCAAACACCCAAATATGGGCATACTGGGAGAGAACATACTGCCTCAGTGACTCTGATAATTATTTATGAAAAATGATGTTGAAACTATCCTTGATCTTTGAAGTACTGTCAAGTTCTTACAGTTGTTTTGTAAGAAGCAAAGAAAGGTTGGCTCTAAAATGACACTTGAAAGGTTTAAAATGTTTCAGTTTGCAAATCTGTCCTAACTCCCTGGATCCCGAGGATTTTTTTCTGACTCAAATTTTCAGAATATCTGAAAAGTGAACTTTGTGGAAAAATTGCATTCAAACAGCACTGGATCTACACGCAGCTATAAAATTAAAGAGATATGTAGTATTTTAAATTTCCCAATGGTGGTATGAATTCAAGAGCAAGTTTGAAAAGTAACACTGTTAAATGTTGAACAACGATGTCCCAATCCTGTTCAGTTTTACCTGATGATGGGGCCTGAACAAGCCCTTAAACGTTGTACTTGAGAATACAAAGAAGATGTAACTCAGAAAAAATCTCTATGTTCATCAAATATCATCTTCTAAAATGCCAATCAAGCATCTGAAATTTTATTTGAGTTAAAATACAGTAAAAAAATTCTCCGCTTATTATCGTACACCAAAAATGATTTAGAGAAACTGTGAGCGAACAAAATACTGCCTGGTATTTGAACGAGAGAAAATCATATATCTAATGGATCTGTATGTTTATGTACAACATCTTACATTCATTATAGACAATGGTTCACTATATGAACTATATATCTGCCTACAAAGATACTGGTCATCCCTGGCCATAATGCAGGTCTTAGGGTCCATGAATGAACACTCGCGGTATGAGATTACCACGCTATACATAACACTGCATAAAGGCCAAATATCTCTACATAGCATCTATACATCTGTTTACAGAGATACTGATACCTATATACACCATCTTTATACCTGTCTACAGACATACTGATACCTATATACACCATCTTTATATCTGTCTACAGAGATACTGATACCTATATACACCATCTTTATACCTGTCTACAGAGATACTGATATCTATATACCCCATCTTTATATCTGTCTACAGAGATACTGATACCTATATACACCATCTTTATATCTGTCTACAGAGATACTGATATCTATATACCCCATCTTTATACCTGTCTACAGAGATACTGATACCTATATACACCATCTTTATACCTGTCGACAGAGATGCTGATACCTATATACACCATCTTTATACCAGTCTACAGAGATACTGATATCTATATACACCATCTTTATACCTGTCGACAGAGATAC
>VKKT01001289.1:64360-77025 GCA_008038995.1 Haliotis laevigata | reverse complement strand
CACATCCAACAGCTGTAAATCTGTACAACAGCACTAGAACCTTACACATCCAACAGCTGTAATCTGTACAACAGCACTAGAACCTTACACATCCAACAGCTGTAATCTGTACAACATCAATAGAACCTTACACATCCAACAGCTGTAAATCTGTACAACAGCACTAGAACCTTACACATCCAACAGCTGTAAATCTGTACAACAGCACTAGAACCTTACACATCCAACAGCTGTAAATCTGTACACCAGCACTAGAACCTTACACATCCAACAGCTGTAAATCTGTGTCTGCAGTTTATAGGCCGTTACCTTTGCCGGACAGATGAGAGCAAAGCTAATGAGCATTCGTGTGTTAAACTACACCAAGCTTTTCTCTGGGTCAGATGAGCTAACATTAAAGAGAGTTATCATCAAATCATGACCACCAGTAAGGCATACAACACAATATCTCCTCTTCCATCCTGCATATACGTGAATACCACTACAAGATTTCATTACAATTTGACCTCTTACATCAAGAACAATTCTGCACATGATCCTCCAAAATGATTCAACATCAAAATCAATATTTTAATTTCCTTTTGTTACATAATACAAAGACATCAAAATTAAATGTTGTATCAAGATATTTCAGACTTAGATTTGTGTATCATGTTCTCTAATCTGTGAAATACAAAACAAATGCTGAAAGGTACTTGAAAGGTTTGAAGCATTGATGACAAAATGATGTCTGACTTGCCTTGTACCATGTGTTCCTGTGTTTGTTTAGGTGAACATGTGACTTGCCTTTGCAAGTGTTTGTGATAGAACTCTAGCAACCCCTAGTGTACAGTACACACAAGAAATGACCAGATGGTGGCCACAAGAACATGTACAAACTCCTAGTTGTGGGTACAGCAATGTGCACTAAACTTGGACAAAGTACTGTGACTATGTGTCCCAGTCCACCCTGCTGTGAATGGGTACCTCGTAAGGATGAGAAAGCCACATTAACTTGATGTGCCTAATGACTGCAACAGTTGTATCATCCCCAGGGAGTTGAGATTTAAACATACGATGTCAAGTTGAGATTGACCTCCAGTGATTGTGGGAAAACAAAGTGCCTGAGCAGCTGAGCTGGATATTGGTGCTATACAATTATTACTATGGATGTATACATGTAGCAACCCATGCTTGCCATAAGAGGCAACTAGATAGATACAGTGGTTTGGAAGATAGCATGTCATCATATCCAAGATGGGAGCATCAATTGCTACTCATGGTGTAATCACTGGATTGCCTAGTCCAGACTCAATTATTTACTAACTAAATCAACCCTGGATTATTTATGGAGCATGATGTTATACAACAATTATACAAAGGGAAAACATGACATGAACTTGAAAATATATTGATCTTTAAAAATTTGTCGACATCATAAATGTCTCCGTTCTTTAATCGAATCGATGTAAGCCATCACATACCAGTCATGTGTTTAAAATTGCAGAATTTATCAACTGTTCAATGAAATCATAAAATTCACCTATATCTTTTCAAATGGCAGTTAACTGGATTCTTAAAATATTATTGACCACAATGGTAACTTTTTCAGAACAAAATTGCCATAAAAATGTGTACCAGATTGATTTAGACCAAGTAACCCAGTAGAGGCCCATCATTCTGAAGCACACACTTACAAGACAAAAATGACCCATGATGCATGTGTGCAATTTTCCAAAATGATGCAATGGGGGCAGGAGGCACTCTCCTGCCTTGATAAGCCTTTCATGTATAGCACTTAAATGTACTCAATGGAATCTTCAGGAGTGTTTGCCCAATAATGGCCCAGATTCGATATCATAAGTAGACAACTTGGAATCTATTTAATACCAAGAGAGTGTGAGAAAATTGAATAATGGAAACACCATTAATAGAAAAATGTTGAAAAAACAATGATGATGGCTGCAAGTCATGTTTAGAAGTCATATGATCCTGTCCGAAATCCCCTGGTGTTGATTCTCCCTGACCATGTCTCTTTTAGACGCGTCCGAAATTGACAAATGTGTCCGCCTTGCTTTTTCAGCCTTATTAAGTTGATAGGATCTGTCTTTCCTATGATTTGATGTCGAATTATAGATGAATATCTCTGTCTGGCTTTGTTTCATGGTCTCGCTAGATTTGTATTATCTCAGGAAATGTGTGTGGGTCATGAGTGCAGGAGGTGAGATACAAGTCTCCTATCTGTTAGGCTTCTGGAGTAAGCTCCTGATAATCCACCCACTCAACTCAGATGGTTATGAGGTTCTTGTCCACAGTGTCCTGCTAAGATACATATCCTAATTACATTGTCTCCTGAAATTAGGGCAGTAGATCAAGACATCTTATCTGGGCTGTATTGAAGTAAGATATTGGTCTAAGTTCAGTGGTTTAAGTTAATATTAGATTTTGACATTGATCATCAGTAAACAAAACTTTTTACATATTTGATATTTATACATGCATGTCTGCCTTTATGGTACACACATCATGATGATGTAGTGCACAAATTTTGATGATGTCATGCTCATATTCTGATGAAAATAGCTTCATTTCAGAATGGATGCTCAAAGCACTGAACATCTACATCCGATAGTAGTGATGGAAAAGGTGAATTTTGTGAAAAATATTTGAAAATGTCAATACATGGTGCATGTCTTAAGTGAATTTGTTTTCTGAACTCAATACTTACTAAACATCAAATGTCATGACACATGAAGAAATGTTGGAATAAATTAAAACAGCAATTGGAATTTTAATTCAAATCAGTATGATTTTTTCAAATGATGTTTGTTCTCATACACTGGTGAATCCTGATTTGTCACAACTTCATAAAATATCTGAATCAATATTTTTGTACCATTTTGTAAAACAATATATAATCAATATGCAATTAATATCCTCCTGGATCAACGGAAACACTGCAAGCACACATCCATCACACAGCAAGGCAATTCAGTCAGATTAAGTGTGGCAAGTCTTACTGACAACTGATTTCATTCTGTCAGTCAATAAAAGGAGACAGTTGCTTGCACTGAATATAAAATCTTCAGGACTAATCTGACGAGAGATATCACCAAAAAATTAACTTTAAATCAGAAATTAGATGCATTGTTTTGAACAAAAATCCAACAATTCAAGTTTCAGCACCAACTGTACATTAAAGGAAGGATATTAAAGGACAAAAACTTCAGGATGAAGATCAAGTGGTGGCCGGTGTGTGGTCCGGTGCATAGAGCGCAGGTCACAAATCAGGTGAAGTTAAGCAACCTTGGTCACTGAGAGTCCTTGGACGGGGGGCCGTGTGTGACAACTTGAATCCTGAGAGTTTCTAGGACTTCTGTCCTGCCCCACAACGAAGCACATGTGATACATGTGGTCTCACCTTAGGCAAGTGAGTTTGTTGAAAATTACCTCTGTTCACCCTGCAGAAAATGAGTACCCGGTGGTATAAGTCATGTGACTATCAACCTTCTAGCCTCACAGGGTTATCTGGAGTAATAATGTTCGTCATGTTGTATGTGCTCAGAGCATTTTCCTGTGTTGCTGTATAAGTGGCAAATTATTATTATCATTAATATGTTGCAGAATTTTCTTGAGAATGACCGCTGGATACTGACCACTTTGATGAAACTCATGACTGAGAGTCTGGAGTCAGATTCACTAAACTTCTTAGTATATTAGGAAACTTAAGCATAAAAACTAAGAAAATTCTTAGGAGTTTAGTGAATCCAGCCCCTGATGCTGACTGATCAAGGGTGGATCTGATACATCTGTGAGACTAGCACTAGGACTAGCTGGTAATTAAATATCAATCAATAGTTGATAAATATCAGAGAGTAACTTAAAGCGAAAAATAAAAAAAGCTGAGAAAGACCAAAAGAAATCAACGTTTTTCGTCAAGAGTGATTACTCATTATGCATGGACAATGACAAGCAGGCAGTGTATTGAGCGTGTAGAATGTGCTCATCAGATTCCATACTGTCAGTACAATCCTGTTTTGGTAAGTGAAGCTCTTTTTAATTGCAATAGCTTATGTAAGATATTATTGATGACATAATTTTCAATCAATAATCATTAATAACTCTTCCCAATGATGGTATTTCCAATCTTTAAGCAAGTACTTAATCAGCACAAGCAAGGAGCATTCCTCCGTACAATATTACATCACTGTTGACCATTAACACTGTTGACCATTGGCACCTGTTGACCACTAAGCATGAGAGTGAGTGAGTTTGGTTGTACGCCTCTTTGATCAATATTCCAGTAATATCATGGTAGGGAACACCAGAAATGGGCTTAACATATTAAACCAATGTGATGAATCTAACCTGGGACTTGGGCGTGACGAGTGAACACTTTAACCACTAGGCTACCCAACCACCTCTCTGACCATGAGAGCCTGCCTCCCCAAGAAGAACAGAGTGGAGAGCACACAAACCATGTAGACACAGAGAAGTTAACGTTGTATTCTACACATTCACATAACTTGGAATAGAAGAAATCTCTGCAATCTAGAAACATTTACATTAAAAATGTATTGATAAATGTAAGTTCAAAAGAATATCCAAATGTTTGAAACACTCATAAAATCAAGAAAGAGTTTGAAAATTCCAATGGCATGAATCAATTAGGCGTGGGTGTCAAGAACAGCAGGACTCACATCCCGCAGGTTGGAAGTAATTCAGAATGGAATGGAAGAAATGATTCCGTGTTACACCAAGATCCCCCATTACAGAAGAGCAATGTGAGATAGTTGAATTGAAAAGGAATTAGCAGCCACACATGGTCTTTCTCTCATTATTTCATCTGAAAGATGTTATAATTAGAATGTCAGAAGTATTTTTTAATCGTAGTTACTTTGGTTAGGATTCCTGGTTGACATGATTTATAAAAATAGATTTTAATTTCCTGGGTTATTTTATAATTGAGATCAGTGTGTAGGCCTGCAATCAGCTGGATACACATGTAATTGGGGCACTGGTTTATTTTTATCTTTGTAACAGTCTGACCATTTTCTCTTTTTTTGGGTATTTGAATTTACACAGCCATACCCATAAAATTACAGTTCGGCAGGTCAGACCTATATATAAGAGACGAGTCACTTAAAAAAGATTTTGTCATTTTCTTTCAGTGTCAGATACTGTTTTAAAATTGTTTGATCGGCATTCTAGAAGTTGGTGAGTCAACAAATGAAACATACAACTTTATGGATGACAACTTCTGGTTTATTTGCGTTGAGTGACATTTCGATGTAGCTTTTAGCTTGATAACGATGTAAGAATGTAAGCTGCATTGAAATGTCACTCAACACAAATAAACCAGAAGTTGTCATCCATAAAGTTGTATGTTTCATTTGTTGACTGTTTTAAAAGTCAAAATCTCTTGCTCACATAAAGTGAGTGAGTGACTTCCAATCTAATATCATATTTCAGCCATATAGTGAAGAGGACAAAATGTGCAATACAACATTATATTGTCAATATGTCAGAGTTCTATATAACAGCAGCACCAGGGATATGTTAAAGCTAACTGTCACAATAGTTGGTTTGCTGATTGTGACGTGATTGGTGCTCATCAGGCACTAGTATGACAAAACAACATTAAAGCTTCCAATGTCATAAGTCTATGTTAAGGTGTGAGGGTTACAATCACCTTAGAGCTAAGATCTTACTATGGCAGCTTAATCATGTACAGGTATGGGTTGCGGGAATATTGCACTGTGGCAGTCCATGGTGGTCCATGAACATGCTGATAGCAGATGTGAAGGGAAAGAAACATAATACATAAATGCAGAGTAAGAAATTATTACATAAATATGCTAAATTACAGCCATATAACAAAATATCATACTTGCCAAGAACCTCGATGAAACATTGTCTGTGTCAATATCCTACATCACTGTGGCCCTTCCTCCTTAATCAGCGTTTGCTGTAGCTCTCAGGACCTTGTTCAAACACAGTTCAAACCCACTCACTCATTCACTGAATACAAAATATTAATTCCAAAAGCAGGTTAAACCTGTCCCTTTATTTACCTGTCTAAAGACTGACGATCCAGAAGAAGGCTTTGGGTAGTCTCGTCATGTTCGGTGACAAACTGTAGGCAGCAAGATAATGTCACAAATGTCTGATCAAAGTTTCTCTGTGATGTACCAAAGTTTTAATATGTCCCCATTTTCATAACAAAATGGAATGATATGGATTTGGATTGTTACTAGCAAGTAACTTGCTGAGATTACATGGACTGCTGCACATTCTTTCAACCAGTGTTTTGTGTGCTCTGGGCCTGATTGTTGTGTGCTCTGGGGCTCGGGGCCTGATTGTTGTGTGCTCTGGGCCTGATTGTTGTGTGCTCTTGGCCTGATTGTTGTGTGCTCTTGGCCTGATTGTTGTGTGCTCTGGGCCTCGGGGCCTGATTGTTGTGTGCTCTGGGCCTGATTGTCCACACACTCCTGTGATATAGTTGTCATCTTAAGTCTGCAGTCAACATTAATTTCCTCATGCAACATGCAGTGTGGTTGGCTCAGGAACGGGATAAGGCATAAGAGTTTCTGGTCAGTAGAGGTCAGAGTTGAGTGGTTAAGTGTCAGTTTAAACAACAAACAAACAACATGGCAGCTGGTAATTTCCATTTTAAGATCAAGATTTATAATAATGTGTAGCATAAAACATCACTCACTTGCTGGTAACACAATTGGGGTTTACAAAATGGATATGGCGGTTCCAATGTTGGAAACAAAAATCAGAGATCTTGTAAACCAAGTGAATGCTAAAACTAGCAATTATAGGCGTAAACATTCCCTCTGGATTATGGTTGCCTTATTCCTGTGGATTCCACAGACACATACAGAATGGAAATGAATTTTTTTAACTAAGTCATAGCTATCCCTAGTGATATGCTTAAAAGAGTTATGCAGTTATCTCCCTTAGCTGTGATGTGCCAACGTAGTTGTTGAAAACCTCTCATAATTTTTCTGTATGGGGTATCAATGTTGGAAACAAAAATCAGAGATCTTGTAAACTAAGTGAATGCTAAAACTAGCACTTCTGTCGGGGCCATCCGTCTAGGTGAGATATGAAGGCATTCTGATGCAAGCTCCCATGGGTTATCTAACAGGCAAATCAACAGCCTGTGTCTGCAGAGCTCAGACTAGACAGTATTCATTGTGACAGTTTAGACTGCTATAACCAAAACTTTTTCAAATACAAACTATTACCTCTACTTTAAAAGTTTAAAAATGTTTACATCCCCTCCAATCAGTCTACCAACTCATTGTTCACCAATGTCACTGACAACCAGAAGGTAGGACAATGCCCAAATGGCCAAAGATGCAATTGTTTCTTTAATGACAATGAACAACAGTAACAAAACATGGCTCCTTTTTCATTCAGATTTTAAACATAGGTTATGAGCTGTTTTAGTGATCTGCTTGTAAAATACCGTCCACCTTGATTCACAAGGGAATCTGATCACTACAGTGAATAAGATGTTTCAAGACAGTTTATGTCCAGGTTAAAAATCTCATCTTTATTCTTTCAATCAAATTTGTGATTATCGTAAAGCACATGGAGCAATATGAACGTCTCATGAGCTGTTTAGTGATCTGCTTGTAAAATTGGACAAAAACTGAATCTGCTTGTAAAATACCGTCCACCTTGATTCACAAGGGAATCTGATCACTACAGTGAATAAGATGTTTCAAGACAGTTTATGTCCAGGTTAAAAATCTCATCTTTATTCTTTCAATCAAATTTGTGATTATCGTAAAGCACATGGAGCAATATGAACGTCTCATTTTTACTTCCAATATAAGTTTAGATCAGTACATCTAGGTCAAATTTCAATGAAATAATAAAGAGAAGATGTTAACCTGAACATCTTGACACTGCTTATCATTTGTTAACATGTATCTTAGTGAGTGAGTTTAGTTTTACACCGCACTCAGCAATTGTCCAGCTATATGGCAGTCTGTAAATAATAATCGAGTCTGGACCAGATAATCCAGTGATCAACATGTATCTTACCATAGGGGTGCTGACACATCAATAGAACAGCTTGTCAGTAAGTCCTAAATGAGCATTGTTAATACAGGCCACCCACAACATAGGTTTTTTTATTTATTTTTTTGCTTTAGATAAACTGTCAGTTAGTATTAAAGTTGGTTACTTAGAAAAGAAACACAGTTTGTTCTATACATGGAGGTAAAGAAAAATGTATTTCTTAAATATCTGAACTTAACATGTCTAAAAATATAGAAATAAGTTGTTGACACTACGAAAACTTTTTCATCTTACAGCAACAGGCCAATCAGATAGCTTGATTCTTCAGGAGAAATGAAGGAGTCATCTATGGGAACAAGGTTGAAACTGAAGGATAGGTCAGTCAACATGACAGAGGTTGTTCCTAGGAGACCTAGTTGGTGCCAGTTTGCTTTTACACATTCTGAAAGCAACTGCAAAACATGTCATCCGGTTTCAAGGTTTCAAGTTCTTGAAGATCTCAAAACACAAAATTGCATTACAGTAATTAAATGTAATGAATTCATTCCAAGTTCATCAGGTTAAAAAATAATTACATGGTCTCTTTAATCAGGGATAAGTTTCTATTTAATAAAATTCTTTGTAAAAAGGCCATTTTACATGTTTCAAAGGTTGCATTCAGACAGAGTGACAGTGGGTGCCATGATGTCGTGGGTTTGTAAGTACAATATTATCAGATCTATTTCTGAAGCATTCTTTTAAAAGTTAATTCCAACTCACGAAGGAAACAAAGCTTAACATGTCTGTATAGTAATATCTCAGGAACCGCAAGTCGCTACTGAAAAACTGGTTCTTGTTAAGAATGGAGTAATTGGACAAAAACTGAATGTGTTACATTTTTGGATCTCAAGCCAAATTACTGCTGATGCAGAGTTGAGAAATTGTTCAAAAAGTCTTTAAGAAATAGGCCTATTGGTTTATAACATGTTGAGCTTATTCCTGTCAAGATTCACACTGGGCAAGTAATACAAACATAATACATGTATCCTTAAAAAATATCTCATGTAATTTCCTAAATTTCCTAAAGTAATTACTGTGTGATAGGCATATGTGATTGTCAATATTCAGGGCTTCCTGTCAGGTGCCACCTTTGTACTTGTATTTGTACATGTGAATTTTGTTTTGTTTCCAAGTTTATTTGGCAGTGATCAAAGTCAGTCCATTTGTAGCCTAGTTCTTTCAAAATGGTTTGGTTTGGTTTGGTTTGGTTGTTGTTTAATGCTGCACTTAGCAATATTACAGCTATATGGCAGAAGAGAGAATTCAGTGATCAACAGCATGAGCATCGATCTATGCAACTGACATGTGTCAACCAAGTCAGCAAATCCCATTAGCTGCCCCTTATAACAAGCACTGGTTTTCTATAAAAATATGCAAAGAAGAAGTGGCTGCACATCTTGAGTGAGGACGTTGTTGTTTCCAGGGCATGTGAGACCTGCTTGGGGTAAGAATTCATTGTTGTGAGAATTCATTGTTGTGATCACAAGCCTTGTTTGGTCAGCACCAGGTATAGATGAGGGTTTCATAAGGTGCAACATATTTATAACACTTGATACTTGTGGTTTTCCTGCAACAGCATGCTGACACTCAACGAATCTGACAATCTGTCACATCATATCTCACTCCAGAATGGCCAAACTTTCATTCTCATGCTTATGGATATCAGAACAGATTCTCTCATTATTTAGCAACTCAGAACAGTTAATACTTTTTACACTTGAGACAATTTACAAACATTTTTCTTCAGGTGATTAAGCCTTCACAGCTCAAATCAAACAGTAAATGCCAGTTTAACAACATAAATAATCATTTCAATGAGAGCTTAAGAGATGGTGCGGCAATGTGTCTGTGTGTTTTTGATCATGCATGAAAAATTTCCCATTGCGACATCACATCTTCCGTTACTGCCAGATTCAGTTTTCAAATCAAAATCACAGAGTTTAGCACAGCAAAGCCAACAACCCAAGCACTGCACAGAATAACTTGTTTTTTTCATTTCTTTATCAAAGGCAAATTACAGAGAAACCGTGTGTTTTTCTGATGGATGAGTTATAAAATACTAATTGTCAGCTTGATCAGATTAGAAGCCAGAGTTTATAAAAGCCTAATGACGATATAAACATGCATCAGGCCATCGATCTCCTACCCAGAGTTCCTTGTGGCCGGCTCAGTACCTCTGTGAAATAGTCACATCTTACTCAGTACATGTACACATATTTCATCTGTTTCAGTTTGGAAGACTCTTTACACTTAGATAAACAAAACTGTTTTCATTGAGAAAATATCCTACAACCTGAAGAACTATTTTATTTGCATATTTATCCTCGATATACAGTCAACAAGCAAACAGAGAGCAATGCGGAGACAACACAGTCACTCTGATGTGTAAAGGTTGTTATAGGATATTCATATAGCGCACATATCCACGCAACTAGTACATGCTCAAGGCGCCGAAAGGGGCATGCACCTCACTCTAGCATGATGATGATGATTTTACATGTGCCCTCATACATAATGCATATTTAACACATGGGCCCACCATTTTGTGTTTGTGTTTTTGCGTACTTCCGTTTTGTTTCCTTAGCAACGGCACGTCATGAATGAAGGCTGTGTTGAAGCAGCGTTCAATATTAAATATTAAACAATATTAAAGCTAAAAAAAAGGTAAGATAATGGGGGTAAAGGGGGTACCACCCTTTATTTAAAAGCCTTACCTCCCTTACCTTACCAATCAAAAAACACTTACCATCAGAGTGTTCCCACACAGTAGAGTTCCTTTTCCCAGCATGCATTTGAATAAAATTTCAACACACGATTACTTTTTACTCTGTTTACGTCAGTGAACGCTGTTAAAATCCCCAGTTTAGGGTTCCTAAACAGGAAGTAAGGTGAGGAATTTGATTTTAACCTTATTTTTTACCTTAAATTCATGTTTTTATTGGATCGCTCGCAGGCTCGCGCTCTCTGTTTCTTCTATATATAGGAGCCTCACGCGCACAATAGAATGTATATAATTAGGTATCCGGTATTCTGTAAGTGTACCCTGTCCCTTGAACAGTGTTCAATACTTCATTGTTTAGGACACCACTCTTTAATATGGTCAATATTAGCTGTTATCTCCATGCCAGGATGGTGAGATCTGATAGGTTCATGTGGTGTTCATGAAAATACAATACATGTATATATCCCACCTGGGATGGAAGTAAATAAATCCCTTATACGCCACTATTAAAAAAAACAGGCTCATGTGGATTTCTCAGCAGGAGAATAAAAGCCTCATTTATAACATAATTACAGTCAAGTAACAGAGCACAAGTTTACTTCAGCTAAATCAGGGAGGTGTTTTCCATCAATTTTTAATTTGTATCAATTCTTTTACAATGGAAGAATGAAAGATGTTGGTTAGATAAACAGGTTGTAAGAGTATCACAAGGGTTGGATGTGATTTTTGCATCCATCTGTAGGTTTTATTCCAAACCAAATGCAAGACTTACAAAAAAAACTAAACTGTTTCATATCATTGTCTCGTATCTCAAGCAGATAATTAGGAGAGGTAATACATTAGTACACAGTGGTGCGCTGTTATGCTGAGGAATAACAGGATCCAAAGCATGTCAGTTCCAATATTTGTCCTGCATATGATGCTAGGTCTTAGGACGCAGCTGTGAGAGGGTTTTACCAAAGTGGTAAATGTTTAAGAAGTGCCTCTCTTCAAACTTACCAACAACATCAAGCTGACACAGGGATATAACTGAAATCGTGTTCAAAGCAGCCTTAATCAAACCCACTCAAGCATTAAGAAATATAAAAGCCATAATCGATCAATCAAATACGTGAATTATCATCCAGAATTGCTTTCAAGATTTGCAGTTGGTTCCCAGTATTTGTATTAAATGACTGAGTTTTTTCAAGCTAATACCTGCGACATGTTTTTAGTTTGGCACATGGTAATCAACGCTGGACGCAAGGGAAATATGTCAATGAAAAGTCACGATTCAGTGTGTGGTACTGATGCCTAATATGTCATAAAATCGCCATTTGTTTGTCAAAATATTTAAAATTATTGATTAAATTCCTCAAAACTCATGTGATTGATTTTTTAAAGAACTCTTGCCCCATGTGAAATATATTCAGCGACAGTCTTCTCCAATCCCAATTCTGCCTAAGGACTAAAACAAGGGACCAAGTTAATCTGTCGTTCATGTCCGGAGATAATTTTGATGAATATATTTTCGACTAAGAACAGTGAGTTAGTAAGTGAGTGATCGGGTGAGTGAGTGATCCTGTGTGAGAATACGCTTGCATGTGCAAATGAGTGTGCGATGAAGGGAGTTGAACAATGTGATGGTGTTAAGAGTGGTGAGCGAGGTGAGCGAGATTATGGTGTTGAGAGTGGTGAGAGAGGTGAGCGAGATGATGGTGTTGAGAGTGGTGTCTGAGGTGAGCGAGATGATGGTGTTGAGAATGGTGAGTGAGGTGAGCGAGATTATGGTGTTGAGAGTGGTGACAGAGGTGAGCGAGATGATGGTGTTGAGAGTGGTGACAGAGGTGAGCGAGATGATGGTGTTGAGAGTGGTGAGTGAGGTGAGCGAGATGATGGTGTTGAG